>DWEM01001057.1:0-15655 GCA_018245935.1 Agara belti belti | reverse complement strand
CGGGCGCGCTGGCGCGTCGGCCGCCCGCGGCGCCGGGCCGCGCGCGCGCCCCCGCCTCAGGCTCGCAACGCTCACTGCTGTCGGTGGCGAGCGACAGCGCCACCTCGCGCCGCCCGCGCGACCTCGCGCCCCGCTACTACCCCCATCCGGCCGATGGCTTTTCTCTCTTCGTGAGTGGGCGCTTCGCTTTCTAACATACTTCCGCGATCCGATAGCCCTCGACCCTACAAGTGAACAATAACGTCCTTCCTTTTACAAGGAAATAATTTCCATTCTACCAAGTTAAGATACGCACGTACGATCGACAGTCGCTCAAACTGAAAAACTGTTGTCGATACGTTCACTACAATTGTTTTATTGACATCGAAATAATTGATTAAGCTTTCGTTATTCCACTTTGTTAACGTTGTATCTATACGAAACAACTGAGCGTAAAATTATATACATTTTCCGATCGAAATTATAATCATATTAACTAGACGCTTCTCGTAATGAATGTAACTGAAGTGGGAAACCCTCGGTGAGAAAGTTTTCAATCAAATGAAATTACTTATCATTAAAGGAAAATGTCGAGTCGGAATCGTTGCTCTTATTTTTTAAAATGTATAAAATTGGTTGCGTCTTTGAAATAAATTAAGAAATCCGAGAAAGTATTTGTTAAGAAGTAAAATGATAATCTGAGAATTAAATTGGCTCGCGAGGGCCGTCGGACTAATCCACAGCTCCTGTTTCTGGGTCGCTGGAATTTAACGTGTACAGGCTGCTCAATAACGTTATTTATTAAAATATAAATTTTACCAAGTACCTAAAATCATTAGCGATATTTTCAACACACGAGTACATCTAAACGATTTTAATCATCTACGTATTAATGAAATATCCTTATATGTACTATTATTACTCTCCTATCAATATCACATTAATTACTTAAATATTGTACTACCACAGTAGTGTAGTACCTACATCTATTATACTGACATAACTTATTAGAAAAGTAGTAAGATTTTTTATTTTGTTTTATATATTTTGTTATCACTTCAAATGCTTCTCGGGGCTTTTATTTGCGAGTTACATGGTGTTACAGTAGCTTTATTTACTTATTAAAATAGACATAAATAGCGAAATAAAACTATTATATTTCGGGTTATTGCATTTCTATGGAATCTCACCAATGTAGTACGTTGCATCGAAACTATTGGGAATACTGATTACGTCACATTAGAATGAGGTTTGTTAAATCTATTAGAACTATTACTACAAAAGAAACGAGCTATTTCCAATTTGGCAATGAATTAAATGAGTGCTTCAACTATCTTCTATCGAACAATAGAAAATGTTAAAAACGTTTAACTGACCTCATTTCGCTATCTATACGTATATATTATTATTTTAATAGGGATCGTACTCTTTGTATGTATGTAAAAAGTACGGTGTGCACCGGTAGTTTGACGCGCGCGTGTGTGATTGGGATACGCAGAGACATGCTAGCAACAACAACATAATGGTCGGCGAGAGCGGGTCGCTGGCGCGCCGGTACGCGCGACCGTCGCGGGAGTCGCGCGACTGCAACGCCAACGTGGCGCGCACGCACGCGCGCCTAGCGCCGCGCGCGTCTCCCGCGCACCCCGCGCATCACGCGCATCACGCGCACCTCCGACACGACAACACACTCGACATTATTCTAAAACCTCTCATAGAAAGCACGCAGTAAGTAAGGCTTGCCCGGGATTCACCACTTTGTGTCCGACACGTAGTGGAATGTTCGTTTGCTGCACGCATTGGTTTGTCCCCCTCCCGTTTGCTCGGAGGCGTTGTTTTGTGTTCTATGTTTTGTGTTAGTATTAGTGCATGCGGTTCAAGGTGATTGTGTATGCATTGTTGTCTATTAATTAGAAGTGGACACTAACACGGAATGACTAACCCACGGTTTATATATTATTTATTTGTATTTATTATTTTTTGTAAATAATTTTTTTCTGTTGTATGTATGTAATCAGCACTCGTTTGTCGCTAATATTTGTATTAAAGACAACATGTCACATCATTCGGCGGAATATTTTACATCATGCTTTAATTGGATACAGGCTGCAGAGCAATTGAACGCAACCCTCGAAACACCTAGTGCGACGAACTCTTCATTGTCGTTATCTGCCAACGTCGGGAAAACATCCAGAGCTGCCGAGATGAGTACAGAGTTGTAAACTATATTTTGTTAAATAATAAACAGAATTACCTAATTTATTTATATTATTACAATGAAATTCATTGTAACTCAATAAAAATGCCCTCTGAACTAAAACTTATTAAAAAGCTCTAAAAGTTCTAAGCTTATTAAAAAGCTGTCTGCAGGTGTTGACCTCAATATTATTTATTCAAAATCTGCATATTATGTACCTAGCTATTATCTTATTAAATATTTTGTACTACTCAACAAGTTCGGGTTAAGTCAGAAGTCAATACGTTAAATAATTACTAAAAATATAAGTATCAGAGGCTTTTTGACACAATATTATCAAATTTCCAGCCTTTACATTTTTAGTACATTGGATTACCTACGTATTAGGAAGTATAACGAAAGGGGACTTATTCATTAATTTTATTGTATTTAATGGATTAATATTTATGAAAAAATGTATATTTTCTCGACACATTAAAAAAAATCACCTATGTGAACAATTGTAACTTTATCGTGAATATAATGAATAACATCATTAACAATTCTTCTAAGATGTAAATTAATGTGTAAATATTAATTAAATCCAATCTTATTATAATGCTATAGTATAGTATCTCGTAAGTAATACTCGGGCAGCTAATACTCATAGAAATTGACATTTCGTGCCAAAGAGAATACATACCTACAACTTGTACCGCGAGTGTTGGCAAATGTATTTTTGACCCGCCCACACTTAATAGAATAGTTGGAATTTTTATACATAAATATGCCGTAAAATGAAGCCCGTTTACGCTTCATGTTCAGCAAAGAATTTTGTTTGCAAGAACGAAAACTAATTTAAAATTTGCAATATTAATATTTTAAATATAAAGTACGAGAATATTGTGTTATGAAAAGGTTTTTATGAAAGCAACACGTTTTACAATCCTTTCGTGAATGCTCAAAAGTTATTTAATATTTGATGAAATTGGGTACGTACCAATTTATTATAAAATGGAAATTTCTAATAATTCGTTCACTTGCGCAAATAATCTTATTTATTAATCACGGGTATTAAATATGTATTACCATTTTTTATCCATCATTTTATTACTCGTAAGTTAGATTATGTACTTTATAACCGTGTACAGTTGTTATGTAGTTTAGTTTTAATGGCGATATTAGATTGACTCAGTACTAGGTTTTTGTAAACATTACCATTTGTAATTGTAAATTATGGAAAAGATACATTTGTCATTTGTTATAATACTAATTATTAATATTTTTGATATATCCATGACAAATACAGTTCCAAAAATTCCGAAAATTGTATGCAATATATCTAGTGGATTAAATCTAAGTTGTATTCATTTATAGGCCTATTTAAAAATTCAGTCAATTTATATGTACTATGGCAAGACTGACAACACGACAAATTGTATAACTTTTTTTATAAACGTGTACAGTTTGTGTATTTTTCCAAAAACTGTTCTCATTAATCACATTAAACGATAATAATTTTCAATGGTTTATTATTTTACGAAAACCTTATGACCTTAGCGTAACCGTAACTAACCGTAGCCACATATGTATGTATATATACATATGCCAGTCATTATAATAGGCATATTACAAAGATACCTCTATTTTAATAACGATATTCCATCTAAGACATCGGACATTCCGCTGCCATTATCACTAATGATCACGTCTCCGATAGCAATGCGACCTTTGACTTTTATTTTTTTACGAATCACTAACCTTCCTATAGCCATCAATGCTTCAAAATAGTTACCTCTCAGTCGTTTTTTACTATGATTTTAATGATCTCGATAAACAAAATCAGCTAATGTCACTTATAGTTAATAATAATAAGTTACTTATAGTAAAATCTAACCTCGCGAGATATTTTAAGTTATACGATACAAGGCAGTATATTATTAATTTTAACATATGTTCTGCTACACAACGTAAAACAAGCAGATATCGACAGTAGTCTCGATCAAATATTGGTGCTTAAAAGACAAACTCGTAAGATTTCATAAAAGTGTTCCATGCACATACGAATATAGTAGGAGACGCTTTTACAATATTATAAAAGAAAATTAATTTTACGCAGACGAAGTCGCGCGTTAAATATCAGTTAATAAAGATTTAAAAAACTGAATCGGCAATCCGTATTGGCTCAATTAAGCAATCCTTACTCAATAAACCGTTTTTTGCCGATCCGTCTGGATGGAGGGAAAAAGACAAAATAAAGTATGGGGTAGTCTGCAAAAGCTCCGATGTCCACTATTCGACGAAGGGTGAAAACTCATTACCAGTGTTAATGAAAGGGTTCCCGGGGCGTGTATGATTACTGGTTAATTGAAAGGCGTAAAATCAGAGGGCGAGGAGACAAAGCTTCGCTACCTTGTAAATTGGAAAGTGAAATTGCATGTTGACACATTCACTTAAGAGCGACAATGTTTGCAGCGTTTTGACGAAACGCGTTTAGGGTACATTTATATTTGTATACTAATAAATGAGTTATATTTGTATACTAATGAATGAGTTATATTTTTATACTAATAAATTTTGTAAAGTCCTGATTAACAATAAAGCTGTTTGTAAATGAGTGACATGAAGAAAGGAATAGAATAAAATAAATAAACTGATGGTTTGACGTTTTATGTTATTTATGGCATAACAAACTTACATCCGTAACGATACAATAAAAGGTATATATGTATACACATATAGTATTTTCTGTATACATATAAGATCTAAGTAATCGTACCCAAATAACTAAGACACGATTTAGAATCAGTAAGCTAATTTAACTCGGTCTGATTGTCATAAAGTGTTTTAATAATATGTTTACGCCAGCGTATACGTCGCTTAATTTTCGGATAGCATAAGCAAAGGACGCCAGGGGCGCTGTGTTCATTCATAGTATTGAGCAATTAGCCTTTGATAGAGCGCCGCTAAATCATATTTGCCATAACGTTTTCTATGTTAAAAGCAATTTTGTGTGGCAATATTAAAACGAAAATTATTTTCATCTTTCTGTGACATATTATACATACCATAAATTGAGTAAGATAGGTTACTGGAATGCTGCAAAGCTTGTGAATAATTCGTTTGTCGGTTTGTTATGGATTCACTTCCCGTCCATTTGTGTGATGAGCATGGATATTTATTTTGTATCTAGGTGTAACACTGTCTATAAGGATGTAATTAGAAAGTTATTTTTGTAATTTACATGGTGTATCTATTGGTTACCATAACCAGGCTGTGCCTAATTTGGGATTTGATAGCCGAGTGTAATTCGTCCCCAAATAGAGGCATCATCATGTTAAAACTGTTTTATGAGGAAAAGCCTTACGTAACAAGAAATTTTATTACACCATCGGTTTAGTCTTTAACGAGTTACAGGAAAATATGCAGGGGATTTTTAACAAGTGTTTGAAGTGTAATTTTCTTTAAGTTAAAGAGCAAAAACATTTCTCTTAAAAGAAGAAATAAATAAAAACCGCAAATGATACTATGCACAGTATTACGAGCAAAGCTAAGAGTTAAAAGAATTTAAAGTAATGTAAACACGAAAAGTTTGCTTTCGAGTTGAAGCAACTCAAGCCGGAAGCACATTCGAACTCAACTGCGTGGAAAAATTAATTCGAAGCTGCGGCAACGACGAGGGCGCCCTCTCCCGTCCGAGCCGCCAACCTTCCCTTTTCACGATCATTTTTGCTGCCTGCGAACGAAATTAACAGACTTAAATACCACACACGCATTCCATTGTGATTCAGGATTATGCATTTCGCGATCACGTTCAAGTGTTTTGAACGTTTTCTAGCTCCTGAACATGCACAAAGAAAGTCCTTTGTTCGAAAATCCCTAGTAAGAGATTCATTCCTTTAATCGTTTCAGTTTCTTAAAACTACTGTTGAATTGTTCTCATAAATCTAAACTTAAACCTATTTTTTACTTAATTATGACTTTCTTTGAGTCTGAAATGAAGCAAATATTTTAATACTTGCAAATACAGGCTGCAACATGCAGAGTGCAGTCGCAGGCAATTAGCACTCTGACAATGACATTCAAACGTGTGCAAATAGAGCAGGCGGGAATGCCAGTCTCCCGCATAGGACACATCCTATATTGCCGAAAACTCGATTTACCGGCACATAATGATGGGACGCAAAAGCTCGCTTTATATTCAACAAAATTGTCAAGTGAAATTATTTGTTAAGTTTGTTATACTCTTTTGAGTCTCGTATACTCATTTGAATACTCACAATGGCGAAAAAATAATTAATCTTAATTATAATTATACTTATATTTTTAATACTCATACTACGTAAGAAGTGACAGTTTCAATTAAGACCAAATGTCTTATGTATATAGGTAATTACATATACAAGGATAGTGAAATATCATCGGAATGTCGCAACTAAATAGACATAATAAAACAAATTGGGAAATAGTAGATGTAAAAATCGTAAAAAAACCATTTGAGAGTGGCTTTGTAACTAAGAATAGAGCTAATAAGGGGTCAGATCTCAGGGGGTCATTTATCGAATTTGTCATCAACATCACAATGCTACTTCCTTAAATACCTGCCACCGTATGAGTGAGTATAAAAAATGGCTGTGTAATATTACTTACTGTTAGTTAGTTTTAGACTAATATCCCAATAATACAAATACGAAATATCTGATAATGTTATATGATAAGTCATGCAGAATTTTGGCTACATCCTAAACTGAAATTGTGTACTGTATACACGTATAAAACGTATACAGTTATATGTCATTGTTATGCTGATGAGCAATCATATAACAATTTAGCGGGCGGATTAATTTCCCTCACGCCTCGCGCATTTGGTCAATTGCATTCTGTTTTAGTGAATTAGCACGTAATATTGAATTACTAAATGCAAAAAATATGCAACGCATTCTTGATGAAAAAGTTATGGAACAGCTATAAAAAACATGCTAAAACATATCGCACTAACTAATTCAATACAAATTATTGCTCTGAATCCTTAAAATTTATATAGTTCCATTACTTTTGAAAATAAATAAAGAAAAAAAGCAAAAAATACCTTTATTACTAGAGTACCATAAGATAGTAATAGTAACTATCATAGTAAAGCTCTATTGAAGTGAAACAATTTAAGATAAAATCTAGTTGACATTAAAAGTATAAATATCTGCATTGCCTTATTGAATCAAATCATCATAAAAACCAACAGATTTTTAAAGCAAAGAAATAAATCAAAAATCGATACTCACAGCTACAAGGAGTGCTAAAATTTTAATCCAATTAGCGCGAGCTTTCGCTCCCCTTACATTTTAGCGTCAAAATTAATTTTAACAATAAATTAATCTTATTCTTCGGCTTTATCAGGGTGCTTTGTTTTTAAACAGTTTTGATATTTGAAAATTAGATTGGACTTATTATTTTTTTAATCTCAATCAACTTAAAATGTAATCAAGAAATCAATTAAAATATTAATAAGTTGTCTTAAAAGAGAATTCATTCGAACTTTTTTGTATAAATGAGAATTCCTTCGAACCTTCCATGGTAGTCGTTTTAAAATTACTCTTCATATGTTTTTTGTACTTCATATATCTAAAATATACATATTACATACGAAAGTACCTATATATGTATGACTTAAAAATAAATAAGCTTGTGATGAAGATTAGAACAAAAAACTAAGTAAAAGTGAGTCCAAAGAGTAAAGAAGATTCGGATTGGTCGTCATGCCGGAGCAGTCACAGAGGAGAACATAAGCATTTTGGGCATGCTGAGGAGGATATAGAGATACTAGAGTAGAAAAACAACATAACTAATCACAGAACCACATTTACTTTAAGTATGACATGCTGCTTGCAATATCAGCGCCTTTTCTGCCAGTAATCTGTAGGTATTATAGAGTAACCATGTCTTTTTCTAACCTTCAATATTACCTACATACATAGGTAATATACTTACAATGATATAAACGAATTTTGCAAGCGAACTCTTACGAATCGAAATGAAAGACGCTTCACTTCATAATGTTTATCTATAAGGGTGGCTTACGAGTATGTCTGCTACGATTTTTGTCTACGTCGTAGCACGGACAGATTTCACTCAAGAACAATCAATGAGTTGCTACCTGGTCTTATATTATATTAGTTATAATAGTTAAATTTAAATATACTCTGCTCATTAATTAACTAATCTATCATTACAAATACATTTGCATGGGGTATGACATAACCAGAAAGTCATTTACACGATCAGGGCTCTTCATAAGGAAATTTATTAAAAAAAATAAATTAAAATATAAATGAGAAAGAAGAAAATCACAATGAGACAAAATTAAATTCCTGTACATATTACTCCAACACAAGACGTAACTAATTATTCCGACCGTATAATTTAAGGCTTTAATATTCACGAACGACTTTATCGGATTACGTTTTCTAAGTTTTCTTTTGAAAAATCATTTCACGGTGCTTTTGAAACCAACACAGGATTTTTTGTTTCATTATTTTCCTCAGTTTAAGAAAATGAAACATTTTGTATTAAATATCAAACGGTACATTGGAGCCTTAGTTTCGACAACGATCTGTTATGGTATATTAAAACCGACTACTGTATTTTATACATATCTATAAGACAGAATAGACAGACAGAATCTATAGGACAGGATAGAACAGGAGGTTCGATTCCCATCCAGGACAAGCAATTGTGTGATGAGCAATTTTGTTTGTTCTGTATAACCTATATAAGTAATTGTCGTATGATTATCACCTGCCCGTTTATCATAACACAGGCATTTAATTGCCTGATTTGGAATCGTGAAAGCCTGGTGTGGAATTGTCCCTACAATGCATGCGTCTGTTATGCTATTAGAGTTCTAGCTGTGCGTTTATTTAACTATCCTACACTTGAGTCTAATGCGTACCCGTTAGAAAGCGACATGAAACATCGCATGAATTGCGTGCACCTTGTAACAAGCTCAGTTTATCAAAGGACGTGGGGTGATTAAGAGTTCAGTGAAAATGACGGCTGATTTAGCTTAGCTTTGTACAACACGCAGGCGCAAATGCTTAAACAAATCTCATTCAAGTTTCAAGCTACAAGTGGAAATACGAATAGGGATTATATAGCTGCAGGGTAGAGCCACGCTTGTTGTGAATATGTGTGGATTCAATTAATATAGCCATGTCTATATCAAAATTTACCCGCAGCGCAACGTTTGACTATAGCGCTTACTCAATACTTACAGAGCTATATAGAATCGATTTCGTATTAATCGTAAGAATTACTGTAGAAACATTTATGTACATCACAAATAATATCTTTGTTTATAATTTTAGTGACAATTAGGAACGAATTTCAACGATAATACGAATATTCAAAAGAATATTTCGTTATTATTTTTGTTAACATCAAATAAAATATTTCTGCATACAAATTCGTTCCTTTAGCTTTGTGTCATGTCAAAAAAACAATTGCATTTAAACACTTGTATGTATAAATTATGTTATATATGAAACACTCTAACAAGGAAGCCATAAACAATTTCAATAAACAAGTGCAGTTAAATGTATTTGATTCATGACAAAGACGTCACCGTCGGTTCTCGAAGCAACAATTTCGATATCTATATTAAAGCCGTAGCACCTCGATTTTCCTTAACAATATTTCGAGACAAGGAGCGCATACTTGTTTGGGGAAATAACAAGCGGCAGGGGTCCCTCCTGCAGCGTTCTCTAATATCTGTTGTGTTATTAATGTCCTTATATGGATCTCCAATTATCTCGTAACAGAGGGCTCTTCTGTTTCTATAAGCGACAATAAACGACATTATCTGTCTGCTGTCTAATGCGTGTGATCTTCAATATTTGCGAGGAAAACACGTGAATTATTTTGTATGGAAAATGTGTTAGAATTTCATTGAACATGTAATACTTACCTATCTAATAAAACAAAAACGAAGACCTTCTTCCTTCCAAAATGATCCAAAATATAGAAATTATAATATTTACTACTTATACATATATTTTAAAATGTAATCCTTTTAATATTAAAATTGTATTGTAGAAAATTATCAATAGTGATTTCTGTGTATCTATATTATCTTGTATAGCACTTACTAGTTTCACTCAGTTCATGTTGCGCGATGTAAACTGTACTATTGCTATTTGAATCTACAATCGTGTACAGACTAGCTAAGCGAAATAACATGTCTGAATCTTTGTGCGCTAACAAAGTCAAAGCAATTTGTCTCACTCGCCTCGTTCGTGATTGAAATTCTTGCTGACTCTTCACCCATGTGATTGGATCTACTGCATGGATAGCAACAACATATAAACTTGATCATTTCAATTTTATTATAAAATGTATATTGCGTAAGACCAACGTACCAAATATATAGATCTTGAACTGCTTTTTATAATATACGTTCGCTTATTTTATTGTATTCTTTACATTGTATTACTGTACACGGATTTGTCGAGCAATTGCCAAGGTTGGAATATACTCCTTCACTATCAGTGCTTAATAGTAAATTGATTGGTGGCATATAAATCAGTAGTATTTTGCAGTCATAAATACTACTGATTAATTAAATTTCATTGTGTTAAATTATTAGCACGATTAATCTTAACTTGAACCTAATCGATTTAGATTAACTTAAACTTAATCTTTGCCAATAAATACAATTTGTCCAATATTCATCACATACGGAAAAAACGGATGGGTACTACAATGAATGGTTCTTACTATCCTATTTGGATCTAAAAATTTTGCTGAGATCATCACATGAGCATCGTGCCAAAAAAGTTATAGGCACTCCTGATATTTACGTCGACCACGAAGAAATTATATGGGACAAAAGCTCAGCGGACGAAATTATTAAGAGCATTTTCATTTGTGCCGAGTTTCCCGGGAAACAAAGCGGCCGAATGAACTGGCCAAACAGTAATAAATAATTTACAAAAGCGGTCATGCGAAAGAGAAGCCCCTCTTCAGCGAGCCAGGCGGTAGTTAAGTATTTGAATTGCTGATGAGTTGCCCACCGAATAATATGGCGAATGCTAACTGGTTTAAGAGACACCATACTTCCTGCCTTTGTCTAATTTTCAGTATTCAATGATGCTATCCATGCATAACAAATGATCAAATGCATGTTATACCAATTAAAAATGCAAAAATGTATAAAAAGGCAGTGTAGAGAAAATGTAAAAAAAGCGTTTAAAATTTAGTTTCCAAAAGTAACTAAGAGTAATTGCAGTACCTGCAATTGAAATAGAGGCAGCTCTGAAATTTGCCTAAAGGACCGTATTTACAAATAATTATTCGAGTTTTTTTGAATATCCGAGCTTAAAGCGAGCAAACACAAAGGTTATCCAAACCGGAACGTTCATTAAAAAGTTATGCTCCGATAAAAACATATAATACGCCACTGGGATCAAATGACGAATATTCGCAAAATCTGCTATTATGACTGGCATTCAGATTTTCCAAATATATATCAAAGTGATTATTAGCTAGATAATGTTGAAATCGTTGAACAGTAATTAAATGTAACCTTCATTTCTAGACACAACATATACTTATATATGTGCGAGGATAAATCTGTTATTGGCGGACCACCTTATAAAGGAATATCTAGTTCCCGTAATTACCTACATAAGTTACATAAAAGGTATAAGAGATTAGGAACAAATGTGATAACATTATGGATAAACTTATTGAGCTAAAGCCAATTTAAGCCCAGATAAAACTGCGGATAAAATATTTCCTGACTACGCGGAGCCGTTTCCAAACAATACCATTAAGAGAGACTTAATTGGCACAGCATCCCTTGTTTATTTATACTGGGTTAAGTGTTATAGACAAAGGTAGATGAAAACCTATCTCATGTCGAGCAATAACTGATACCAATTTACCCGTACAATTCATTAGCCAATTGCAGTTTGGTTTCAATTAGACAAAGTCAACATCCCCTCAAAGTGGACTTAATTGATTTTTTCCGGTCGGGAAATTTGATCGAAACGACCACTAAACAAATGTTGATACAAGCTTAAATTGCGTGCGTCTTCAAGAAAAATACCTAATATAATGTTAATAGGTTTCTCTTTATAAATATATAGGTAATCCTTAGCTCTATTGCGTGGTTATGAAGAATAATAAAAAAAAATACGTGTATCTATTCATCACATGTTGTATACTGTAAAAGTTTATAACATATTATGGACTGACGACTGATCTTTATAAAAGCTATATTAATGTGAACGGATGAAGAACTGGATAAACCTTTGCCATTCATTGATATGTTTCAGGGAATAAGTAGCCTGTTATTTTCTCATACTCACCTCATGATCATTAGCTCACTACCACACTTCACCTAACCCTTAATGTCCATAAAAACTGCCGGCAAATATCTCAATGCAAAGTAGTCATTTGTCTTCGCGATCGTGTTATTGGGCGGGCGGCGTTCCGCACGTACCACAGTCAATGGCCTGTGGTCGGGCCACAGTCATTTCGCGGATTTACCTCCCTATATTTCACTCTACGGGTTTTATGGTACATACTTTGTTTTCTCAGACGGATTATAGAGACTTATTCTGGTCTTATTTTAGCGGCAACTTAAAACTTATTTTTGTTTGTTTCAAACTTCAAAAGGTTTTTTTTAAACTTTAATGTGCGAAGTAATTAACAATGAAGAAAAATTAATACCGATATCATTGTCAGACGATCATGGTCAGAAACTATTTAAATCTATATTAACGTATTATAATTATAATATAATATATAAGTAAATAAACAGAATGCTGCAGAGGAAGGTACTGTTTAGTTACACAGTTTTGTTCTACGTTCAATAGGAACACAGTATAAAGGCATTTAGCTTGCAAAGGCTGCAAGGTGCGGAATGAGTTGACGTCAGTTACTCGCGAAACTTATTGCAACTTGTTTACTCGCCGCTCGCAGCCCTTTGTTCCTCGCCAACTTCACAGACGACCGCGGACGAAAGCCACCTACCCCTTTTATAGACGAAATTTGCATTTATCACTGAATAAAACATCACAATGACTAACTATATAAACTTAACATATTTGTTTTAGAAACTCAACATTATACATACTAGTTAACTTGACATATAAACAAGACTAAGATTTCAATATTTTGATTAAATAGATCAGAGATTGTGTGATGGATAATAAGAATTCATCGAAACGTAATAATTGTTAAAATAATAAATAATTTAAAAAAAAACCGTAACATCACGCCTGTATTCTCCAAAGGGGTAGGCAGAGGAGTGTAGTGTATTAATAAATAATTAATATATTAATATCTATTGTTATAACAAAAAATGTTCGACTTACAAAGATTTGATTTAACTGGCTTCTTGGTCTAGTGGTCTGGTTATCGTAACACCGGTAGATAAGATAACCAGATAATAATTATTATTAGATATACCACGATGTCAACAAATAAATGTAATATACCCGTATCGATACGAATACAATACAACTTATTAACTTAAATTAAACTAAAACTAAAAACTAAACTTAATTATAAAGCTAAATCAATTGTATTGAAGAGACAGATATATCCGTGACCCTCAAGCGGTCAGCTCGCTCCCCTAACACACTCGATGAGTATTTGCAATGGACGAGCCTGTGCAAACATCGTGATTCCGTACCAACACTAAAGCTTACACAAATCGACCTTGGCACTTTCAAGTGGACGGTGAGTGGATGATATTGTTACATTTTATACTATTTATTGACTAGCATCATGGTCTCGTGGTTAGAGCTACAGACTGTTAAACCACAGGTCATCGGTTAAATTTCTGCCCTCGACAAACATTTATGTCATACATACGGGAAGGTGGTGATTGTAGGCACAACGCCGATAAATCTACAACTCCATAGCAATGTTCCACAAACAGTTACAGCAGGATGAAAACGAAGACGCCATAGCTCTATTCATCGGAAGAGATTTCAATAGCGCTCCACAAAATTAAGGGTCCAATAACCATGATCAATGAAGCAAAAAAAAATTTTGCTAACAAATATTTGTAGCTGAAAATTGTCAAAATAAACATTTATTAAAAAAGAAACGGATGGAAGGTCCGTGGAGATGAGAATACAAAATAATAAATTACCGTATGCATATCAACAGATATAGACGATTTTTATCTCATTTTGCTGATACAGACTTCTTGAATTTCATCTACTCACGTAATTGATATCCAGATGAACGTAAGAGTAAGTACCGTGATTTTATACATCTTAATTGTTAAAATTACTTTATGTAAAACGAACAATTGTTACTTGAGTCGAAGAATATGCTATCATATCATACAACCGCAATTTAAACCGCGTTTATTGCAAGGGATATCAGAATTCGAGCGCCAAAAATAAAGCGTCTAGTTCAAACATTTGGTGTGAAATGTACACGTCTAGTCGTATAAGAGAGATTGTAGAGAATGCGTGTCTCAGTCGCGTCATACAGCATATCGTATTAGACATCATGCTTAGGGACTACGTCATCAACATGAGACGTACACAAGCGGGCTGCGTGAGCGTATATTATGAGCATAAAAACTAAGTAAACCTCTGAGAAAAGTCTTTAAACTGACAGCTTAATCAGTATATACAGTAATAGAAAAAGCATGAGTATAACTCATACATAATAATCAATTGAATTGCATAGCCAGGTCTGATTAATTGAGATAGACCATGCATTGGTTGTCCAGGTTAATTTTCAAAAAGCATTTTTTATGTCTCAGCTTAATAATATGCGTATAACAGATTTTTGTAGTCAAAATTTAAATATTTCCTTTTAATAAACTTGCATGATGAAATTAAAATAACCATAATTAAAACTAAACATTTTCAATGTAGTTGGAGTGTGAATGCGTCTGGCATTACAGTCCAGAATGTAAATCTCCGTAAGAGAGCACTTTTCAGTCGAGTGGGCAACGGATGATCGTTAAGGAAGTTAATGAAGCTCTGTGCACTGCATACTGTGTACTAAGTTTTACTAGATGCCTCAATTAAGTAATTTATTTTGTGAACATATCTTTTAATTAATATAAAATAAAACAGTTCTAAGTATCAATATGTCAACTGCCAAAGTTTCACAATAAATATACATACATCAACTGCTAGATCGTCTGGATTTTTATATTGTTAAAGATTATATGACACAATTACAACTTTCACTTTAACATATCAAGCGGAAAGTATTAATAAATAATAAAGTAAAAGGCTTATTAATAATAATATGTAATATAGATTCGTATTTTAAATGTAACATTTACATCATCAACAAAGCGAAATGATATATTTTTGTCAAATAGGTCCGCTGGCTGCTCTAGCAGTTAACCGCACGGTCAGTTGTTTCTTGTTTTTACACGCTTTATATTAGCTTCACTTGTATGCCATCAGTATGTCAGTATGTCAGGGAGTAACTCCGTTTTCAGTAGACAGAGATCAACAT
>DWEM01001056.1:0-15657 GCA_018245935.1 Agara belti belti | reverse complement strand
ACTACGCAACGGATTTTGATGCGGTTTTTTTTAATAGATAGAGTGATTCAAGAGGAAGGTTTATATGTATAATAACAGATATATAATATGTATGTAGTGATACGGCGCGGTGAACTAAATCATACAGAACGTTACAATGGATATAAGCAATGCGCTTGCATGCAACCATAGCACTGATGCTCTTATGTTTCTTTGGCAAATATCTCCGTTTGTCGATACAACTTTATCTACATTTTCCCCGTGAATTTCATCTTGACTTGTCAGCGTTTTGAAGTTGTAAACAGCTGCGTTCGTGCTTCAAGTTGGTGAAGCATTGGCGTTTCGGCACGCGACCGCCTCGTTCAGTGCTGTTTGTATTTAAGCATCAATAAGTTTCGAACTCGAGGACTTTTATAATTTCGACGCTTTGCGTTTCAGGGCGTTAAACTGAATTTCGATAAGTTTGTACGAAACAAAAGAACAACAAGATGTGTCACCGGAGTCAATGTTGGGCTTCATTTATTTTTACCGACGAAAAAAAGAGGTACTCAATTCAACATGTATACATATAAATATATATATTTTATGTATGACCACGCATAAATTTTTACAGAGTAATCCGATTTTGATAATTCTGTTTTTATTGAAAAGGGTATACCTCGGAGGTGGTCCCATATAAAGAAAAAAAAATGCTTTTAAGTTTTTTCGGCGGTTTAATTTTTTTGTAAAAAAGTCTTATTTATGACATGATTTATACCTAGATTTCGAAAACAAGGTGTCCTAGTTTGAAGACATATTAAAAAAATATTTCTCCATTGAACTATGTCTCCTTAATTAAAACTACTTGTGCCAGTATTTCTTCGGCATGTAACACCAATGCAAAATTGTATGCGGTACTAATTCTATCCGGTTTTAGGGCGGATATAGTCTAACGACGCTTAATACAAAGCATTCACGTTCATACAAGAGCATATATGCTTGTAAAATAATTGTGACCATCTAATCACACAGCCTATGTTATTTAATAATACATAATTGAAAGACTATAACTAATTGGATAATTATTTTTAGTCAATCATATGTGTGAATAGTGACTGGCCCCGTGGTCGAGTGGTTAGAGACCGTGACTGCAAAACCGGAGGTCGTGGGTTCGATTACCACCCGGGACAAATATTTGTGTGATGAGCACATTTGTCTGTTCTGTCGTAATAAAAAAATAATAATAATAAATAAATGTCGTAATAAAAAAATCTATATAAGTAATATATTGTATGTATATATGTATGTTTATCAGCTGTCCGGTTACCATAACACAGGCATTAAATTGCCTAATTTGCAATCTGATAGCCGTGTGTGGAATTGTCCCTAGATATTATTATTATTATTATTATTAATCACAAGCCGTAACAGAAGCAGAAACCTTGCGAGGAAACCTGCATGTTCTGTAAGGTGTGTGAAATCTTATCAATCGATGTTAGGCCTGCATGTTAGGCCTTAACCTTTGATGAAAAGAGTCTTACATGCCACAGTGGAATGATAATAGGTTTGATAATGATAAAGACACAATCTATGTCAGTTATTTATGCACTGTAAAATATAATGTATAATTTAATGTACCATTAATTATCCTATTTCAGAGAAGAAGTAAGAGATATGTTCCATCATGCATATGATAGCTACCTGAAATTTGCATATCCGTATGATGAGCTGCGGCCGTTGAGCTGTGATGGTGTGGACACGTGGGGCAGTTATTCTCTCACCCTCATAGATGCTCTGGACATGCTAGTGATCATGGGAAACTATACAGAATTCAATAGGGTTGTGGACATAGTGCTGGAGAAACAAAACTTTGATGCAGACATTAATGTGTCTGTGTTTGAGACAAATATTAGGATTGTTGGAGGCTTGTTAAGTGCACATTTATTATCATATAAGTAAGTAAAGTTATTTTCTAAGCAGCTTGCACATTATCAACATTAACCTGAGGGAATATGTATAAAATAAATAATTTACAACAGTGAAATAGATCCCTATTTTGTAGTAAGCTGTGAAATGGAATCATGTAAAAATAGTTTCGTAGTATTTAATAATTTTTACAAAAGTAAAAATTAGTAAACTGCTTTTATACAACATCCATTTGATTCATTTATGGTCCGGCAAGAACATAATATTGTAATAATTAATTACTGAGAGAAATATTGCATGTATAAAATTTTCTTAGAAGTTTATTCCAGATTTATAAATATCGAAATTAAACATCCAAGAATGTTATTACTAACATTCTTATTAGTATATATAATTTATTGTCTACAGATCAGGTATGAAACTAGAGCCAGGTTGGCCTTGTAATGGTCCTCTATTACGCCTGGCTGAGGACGTGGCACATAGGTTAATTGCAGCGTTTGATACCACCACTGGTATGCCTTATGGTACCATCAATTTGCGGTCTGGTGTCCCTCCTGGTGAAACTACAGTAACGTGTACAGCTGGAATTGGTACATTCATCATTGAATTCGGAACACTTAGTAGACTGACAGGGGACCCACTGTATGAAGAGGTAATAATGTATGTCCGGCTACATTGTAATAATACTAATTAGGGCAAATCTGCACATGCATATCTGATTTAGATCGCTGATAATACATGTATGATATAATACCTATAGTTTTGTTACACCCAGACAGCACAAACAAATGTGCTCATCACACCAAGGTTTTTCTGGGGAATTGAATCCACTCCCTCCAGTTTAGCAGTCAGGGTTTAGATCAAGAGGTCATGTTATAGTAATCAATATTGAATGAAGAATAATTATTAATTCAATATTTCAGGTTGCTTACAATGCACTAAAAGCTCTGTATCATCACAGATCACCAATTGGTCTTTTGGGCAACCACATTGATGTCATGACTGGCAGATGGACTGCTCAGGATTCCGGTATAGGAGGAGGAGTGGACTCCTACTTTGAATATTTAGTTAAAGGTGAAGGCAAACACAAGACAACAATGTTTCTTTACTTGCAGAAATATTTTGTCTTTTCCCATAACTTATGAAATTTTGCTTTGTTTATATTTATCATTATTGAAAAATTTAAACCAAAATGAACATTCATTTCAGTTAGATATTTAAAATCAACGCCAAACCGTCAGTTAAGTATCTAATATAAAAAATATTTAATACACTCAAGGTTTCCATAGCCTTTGATGCAATCTAGACCAAGAACCAAAAAAGCGGAGGATTTTTTTTACAATATGTTAAATTTTCTTAATTTTTTTTTAAATGTCAATTTATCTTGTTAGAACCAGTAACAAGATAACTTAAGTAAGAATATTGTGTATAAGTGCATTACATGAGTTATTGAATGTCTGTGTAAGATCATTTTACTCAAACACAAAACAAATACGGCATTCGGCATTCAGCACTGGACCAAACGACCAGTAGTAATTATAATTATTTTTGTTTTGTTATAGGTGCTTTATTATTAGAGAGACCAGAACTAATGTCAATGTTTATGGAAGCCAAGGAAGTGATTGACAAATACTTAAAAAAAGGCGATTGGTACGTGTGGGCCACGATGCTGCGCGGCCACGTCACCTTGCCGGTGTTCCAGTCGTTGGAGTCGTACTGGCCCGGTGTGCTCAGTTTAATTGGTGAGTTTACCATTTTCTCATTGATCTCGTCAAAACCAAAACCGTTTCATGTGAAGTAAAAGACATTACTTATGTAAAGTTGTTGTTATTAGTTACTTGTATACATACATATATACATATATGTACTTCAAACAACTTTTTTCTTATTTTTTTTTTTCTACCCTTTTTATTGGTCCACTGCTGGACCGGGTCTCCTCTCATGTTTTTTCTTATGTTTAGTATAAAATACCTAAACCAGCAGACACTAGTCACCCATGTTCGCTGCCATCTAAAGTCAGTTGCTAACCTAACCTCAAACAGGAGTCTACAAAAGGGCTAATTTTAGTACTGCAGTATTTAAGCTTAATCCGCCCTTTGTGAGCAACAATAATGCATGTTCTGCCACCGATTTTCTAGCATTTATTATCTATTGCTGATAAAAGATTTATACGTATTTCGACAGGTGACAGCGACACAGCAATGCGGATTATCCACAATTATCACAGCGTGTGGCGGCAGTACGGGTTCACGCCCGAAGTATATCACTTCGGCACTCGCGAAGCTTCGTCGGCACGGGAGAGTTACCCGTTGCGTCCCGAACTAATCGAGTCCATCATGTACTTGTACCGCGAGACTCGCGACCCGGTGCTGTTGCAGATGGGCGAGGACATTCTACGTAGCATCCAACACAGCGCCTGGACCCCGTGCGGTTACGCCACGGTACGAAACTTCACTTGAAATGTACATACATAGTCCTAAACACTTACTCTAAGTCATACCTTAAACAGATAGTTTAATGTTTAATAATTATTATCCGCCAATTTCAGCTATTAAATTTTAATTTAAGTACTTTTTATGACACTAAGGGAATCCATTGCTGTCCTGAAGGTAACGAATCTTTGTTTCAGATTAAGGACGTTCGTGATCATAGAAAGGAAGACCGAATGGAATCATTCTTCTTAGCGGAGACGACAAAATATTTGTACCTGTTGTTCGACCCTGACAATTTCATCCACAACCCCGGTGTAAAAGGCACCGTCATAAACACTGTTAACGGAGAATGTATTGTAGATGTTGGCGGGTACATCTTCAACACAGAAGCTCATCCAATAGATCCTACAATGCTATACTGCTGCCATGAAGCCAGGCAAGGGTAAGTGTGTATGAATAATTATGAAATATTTCGAAGTAAGTTCAACTTATGTAACTTCAGATTTTTTAAAACAAGAGTGAACAGGTACTTCCTTAACAAGCGTGCTACATCCTAGAATGCACCTCACTTGCTAGCAGACGAGCTTATAGTCAAACACAAACCTCGTGTAAAACATTTTTTTTTTGTAGGAGACATGGTTACTATGATTGTTTAGTACATATCTGTTGACGCGGTCTAATTTTTGTATTACTATCTTTGCAGAGTAAATATAAGTGAAATACATAGAGTTTACCAAATTCTAGAAGAAGAAGATAATATTCAATTTCTAACAATTATTGAATCAACAACAAACAAGAATAACACAACTCAAAACATAACACAAACTGATAAATCGAACGTTAAATTTATTCATCAAAATGCGCAGAAACAAGATTCTGACAACGTCATTAAAGTAGAACAGGATCATGTTTTGATCAAAACAGAAATGAAAACAGGATACGTAAACATTGACGGTACAGAAAGAGAAAAAGTTAAAAACGAGTCCAGTTTGAGTGACATCGTGAAAGAACGTATCCATAAATATTACAATAAGAGTAAAGCCAATCCACAAAATACTGATAATCGTAAGAAGAAATCCGTCGAAATCAATGCAAAGAAACCTCTAGCGAATGTTAATGTCGATGATATAATAGTACCCGCCCAAGCGGAGAAAATGGAAAAGATGCAAGTTTGCAACACCAAAACAAAGGAAGCCTTTAAATTATTGCCAATAGTTTTGCAAGAATTTCTAAGTGACGATTGGAAAACCAATCCGAAATGTGAACCTCAGCATATGCTGGAGAGGATTCGTAAAGAAAAGCGGTACCCAGACCATCCGCACGCCGACCAGTACCACCTGCTACTGACGCCGGCGCCGTCGTTCTTGCAAAGGATCTCTCTAGCTGGCGAATTTTTATCTAAGAAACAGTTGCGGTTGTAACACTTTAGCTGAATGTCAGAATTGAACCCATACTATTAGTAAGCAAGTTAAGTTTCAGCTGTTGTCTTTGTTATGTAATTTTTATCAATTGTCACATAAAGATGTAAAGAAAATAATTAAAGTTGTCTTAATATACATACTTACACTTTTTATTAAACAACGTCTCACCTGGATAACGATAGCCTATTTTCGGAACTGATTTATTGCTGAATTCACGCGATCTCAACGCCTTGGCTTTGTGAACTTGACACAGTTACGTGTGTTGGTGTTTGACAAGAAAATAATTTTATAATTAATCTATTTTTTCTTTTGAACATTACTTAGATGTTGTAAATTATAATATTGATTTATTTTGTTAAATAAATAATCTTTTCTTTACAATAAAGAGACTGAATATATTTATGTACTTTTGCTTTTAATTGTACCATAAATAGGATTTGACGTCAAAGAGTAAAGGTGTTGATGTTCAAGTGACGCGCTGCGCAGGGTTGTCACAACATACTCTGGCAGGATCGAAGTCAAAATTTCAGTAATGTAACGATATCAACACTAAAAATGCACTGTCTTCCTCCCGGTGTAAGCGGGTCCGATGACCTAAGAATCACTTCGGGCGGTGTTCTCAAAGGAGAGAAAAGCTCATGTTTATCAGTTCTCCGACATTATCATGACCGATTTGAAAACTTCTCCATCTGAAGAAAATACGTTATCTGCTAAAGGGTATAAGTTAATAAAATTCGTAGGAGAAGGAGCTTACGCGAAGGTTTTCTTAACTGAATACACTGGAAAGGACGATTCCAATAAAGTAACTCTTGCGTGCAAGATAATAGAAACATCGAAAGCTCCAAAAGATTTTGTCCTAAAATTTTTACCCCGAGAAATAGATGTTCTAATCCATCTAAATCACCCTCATCTTATTCATATACATAGCATATTTCAAAGGAAAACGAATTATTACATTTTTATGAGATACACTGAGAACGGGGATCTTCTTGGGTATATTTTGAAACACGGTTGCGTCTCAGAGAATCAGTCGAGAGTTTGGCTTCGTCAACTGGCTTTGGGTCTGCAGTATCTACACGAACTAGAGATAGCACATAGGGATATCAAATGTGAAAACGTGCTGTTAACAGCAAACTTTAACGTGAAGCTCTCTGATTTCGGCTTCTCGAGATTGTGCGTCGATGAAGAAGATCAGCCAATTCTAAGCGAAACATACTGTGGATCTATGTCGTATGCGGCGCCTGAAATTTTAAGAGGGAAACCGTACTTACCTAAACCGACAGACTTGTGGTCGTTGGGTGTGGTCCTGTACGTAATGCTAAATAAGTCGATGCCATTCGACGATACTCGTATGCGCAAGCTGTACGAGCAACAGATGGGCAAAAGATACCGATTTAGATCGCGAGTGGCGAGTATTATTTCACTGGAATGCAAGTCAGTGGTCAAACATCTGTTAGAACCGGACCCAGGGCTACGGTATAACGCTACACAGGTGCTTAATTCGGAATGGATTGCAATGGACACAAGATTAACAAGTACGTAATAATTTAGTTAAAAAATAATGTAAGATTATCACAGAGATTGTTATTAACATAGTTATTCTACTGTAGGCTTAAACGCCGTTGAAGCAGCCGCATTGAAGAGAGCTCGAGAGGAGCGACGTAGACTATCCGACTCGCACAGGAACCCGCCAAAAAGACAGGGCGACATTTTAGACAGGCAACAAAGGGATTCTGCATTTAGGGTTTGTATTTACGTTGAGCTACATGCTATAGAGATAGAAGAAATAGAAATTATTATTACCGGTAATATAGATATCTATTATTTCATCTTTTATACTTCTTGGTATAGGTATAATATATATGCTATATTAAAATTTATTTTCTTCCACATTACCATCACAGTGTATTAACCGTTTGCGATTCACTTAAGATACAGATAATTTACTTTCAGGCCAGTGAAATGATAAAATCATTAGCCCATATAACAGCTAAACCGAAGAAACAAGAATAAATGGAGGGCAAAGCAAAGGTATTCTGTATTATGCTAAACTAGATCTCATATTTCAATATTTGATCGAAGTACATTAAAAACAGCTTTTTCACCTTGAACATTACAGATTCGCATTAAAGATGACTTAAGACTCTCTAATTCTGAACATTTAACATTGAATTCTCGGGGTTATAAAATATTAAAGAAAATAAACGAGGGATCCTATGCTAAGGTATTAACTTTTTTCTTGGACGGTTGGATTTTGAACGTATGAATAAGTAATAAGTAATACTAATAATATCACAGGTTTATCTCTCCGAATACCGAAATCCCAGTAAAGCAGATAAAACAACAATATTGGCATGTAAGGTCATAGACACCAGCACGGCGCCTAAGGATTTCGTAAAAAAGTTCCTACCACGGGAAATTGAAATGTTGATTAAGTTAAATCACCCGCACTTGGTACATACACATAGCATATTCCAAAGAAGATACAAATACTTCATCTTCATGAGGTACATGGAGCATGGCGACTTGCTGGAACACATACTACAAAAAGGAGCGGTTCAAGAGGACCAAGCTCGGATCTGGACGCGCCAGTTGGCACTCGCGATCCACTACATGCATGAGCTCGAAATCGCTCATAGAGACATTAAGTGTGAAAACGTTCTCATCACTGCTAACCAAAATGCCAAACTATCCGATTTCGGTTTTGCCCGTTTCTGTGTAGATAAAAGATTGAAAGATATTCCCAGTGAAACGTTTTGTGGATCTTTATCGTATACTGCCCCAGAAATTTTACAAGGCGCACCATATTTTCCTAAACCTACAGACATTTGGTCCCTGGGTATAGTAGTGTATGTGATGTTGAATAGAGCTATGCCATTTGAAGATAAACACATAAAGCAGCTTTACCAGGCGCAGGTGAATAAAAATTGGAGGTTTCGATCACGATACATAGATTCCTTATCGGCGAATTGCAAACGGTTAATTACGTCAATGTTGGAGCCTAACTACCAACACAGACTTAAAATCGAACAAATAATTAGTTGCGCATGGTTTGCCATGGATTCCAGATTGTCCGGTAAGGCTTGAAAATGTATTTATATTTATTTTCGTGCAACATGTGCTTTCCGTAATGTTAAGAAATCACTACAGACAATTCATTATTTTATTTATTCTGATTGAATCGTAAATCAAATCATATAAATTCATTTTAATATCAAATCGCGGTTGAACGTACTGTTTGACGGTATTTAGATACTTACAATAGGTATATCCTGGTAGGATAAGATGTAATAAAGTCAAATTCTCTAACAAAAAATATGAATAAACACATCAATTTGTTTATAAATATAATATATACGCTTATATATAAATAGCAGCATAAATGCTCTATATAATATGAAATAAATTAGGATACTATAATTAGCTATATCTATATTTGCAACAAAATACATATATGTATAATTCTGATCAATATAGAAAGTATAATTCTGACCATTCATAATAGACTTACATTTATTTAGATACTATATAATGTTAGTTCACTTACTTCAGTAGGTATGTTTGTAGAATGGACACAGCAAGAAACATTGGCCTTCAAAAAAGCAAGAGAAGAAAAAGATGCTTTGCAAAAAAATGTGGAAAAATCATCTGAAACGAAAATTGATAAAGAAATCTGTCTCTCGCACACATCTTTGATACCGGCAACGCATCCGGTGGCCGGCTCGTCATTTTCTTAGTAGGTTTAATGTTTTGTAATATAACCAGTATGGACACTTTTACAAAAAAAGTAATTGCACTAGGTTTCATTCTCGATAATTATGTATCATTTACTCTTCGTTAATTTCTGTCAAAAACGTCAAAAACACGATTTCAATTTGACAGTGCAATGTTAATGTGCAATTTATTGATACAAAAATGTAGTTAAATCTCATCATATCATTGATAAACTTCTTGTTCCTTCTTCATCACACATCATTATGCTGCTAATAAAAGTAAAAATGAAGTAATGATGATTTGCAAAACTATTATGTAGATGGGTCCAATGACCGAAAAATTAGATCTCAGTACAACGCAGTCCGACATTTTAGTATTGCAAGAGAAAGGTTTTATCCTAGAGAAAATCATCGGAGAAGGCTCCTATGCTAAAGTAATGCATTCACTGGTGAGATATTAACACGAAAGCGTCAATGTAAATAATCGAGAGCTTTTTTTCAGGTTTTCAGAGCGACCCATATGCTCGATGAAACCCGTCACAGTGTCGTGGCTTGTAAAGTGATAGACACCGCGCAGGCTCCCCGAGACTACCTCACAAAGTTCCTTCCTCGCGAATTAGATGTTCTCATTCGTATAAATCATCCGCACATCGTGCACGTATCGAATATATTTCAACGTCGCGCAAAATATTTCATCTTTCTGCGCTTCGCTGAGAACGGTGATCTATTGGATTTCTTAACACAAAACGGAGCGGTGCCAGAAAATCAGAGCAGACTTTGGATGCGACAGATATTGTCCGGTATTCACTACATACACACGATGAACATAGCCCATAGAGACTTGAAGTGTGAAAATATACTAATTACAGCGAACTACAACGTGAAGATTACGGATTTCGGATTCGCGAGGAATGTACGCCAACGCGACCGCGACATTTTAAGCGAGACCTACTGTGGCTCCCTCTCGTACGCTGCACCCGAAGTGCTGAAAGGCGTCCCCTATCTGCCGAAGTTGGCCGATATGTGGTCGATAGGTATCATTCTATACACGATGCTTAACAAGGCGTTACCCTTTAATGAAACATCAGTGAAGAAACTTTACGAAAAGCAGGTAAACACTGTTAAGTAAATTAATTTATTATACAGTATTATGGATTTACTCAAGCAGTAATAGCTTGGTGGTTGGACATTCAACCTCCCACCTGGGGGGTATGGGTTCAAATCCTGGCACGCACTTCCGACTTGTTACGAGCGTTTTATAACTTGTAAATTAAATATCACAGTTTTATATATATACCAGTTTTTATAGCTACCAGTTTTATTTAAAGCTGGATAATCTGGACTGATATTGTAACACAACAGTGAGCATGAAACGTTAGTGGTAGTTGATATACGCATTTGCAGGTGATGCGCAAGTGGCGGTTCCGCACGGGCGTGGTCAACCAGCTGTCCAACGAGTGCAAGCAGCAGGTGACGCAGCTGATGGAGCCCGAGGCCAAGGCGCGTCCCACCGCTGGGAACATTTTTAACGGACCTTGGATCACCATGGATCCTAGGCTCACTAGTTTGTTACTTGATATTTGTACCTATACATTTTTTTCCATTTTTTAATATCGATTAAGCAATTACGAATCTGCTCGCTGTTAGCCCACGATACTAACTATTGGTACTAGTGTGGAGTCCCTGCCGTATATTCTAGAGGCAGCCATCTCAGTCCTGAAGAGTAGCTGCGTAACTATGACCAACTTCTAGAAGGACGGATACTAACTAATATTAATTGCACTCATACTACTACTGTCTGGGTCAATATTACTAACAGCCCTATAACTTCAAATGCAGGTTGATTGCAGATGTCCAGAAGCGTGTGATTACTGACTGCACATTTTCACATCTCTACATACAAAAAGCTATTTAGTTTTATATTAGTGATAAGTGTAATGATTTTCTCATTATTTTCAGAATTAACCTTTTTAGAAGAATCCCTATTGAAACAAGCTCAAGAGGAAAGTTTCAAGAAAGAAAAAGAAAATTGTGACGAAGAGACGGAGGTCGAAAGAATTGCAGAGTTAAGGCGTAAAGGGAGAGGAAAAGGTAAAAAATATATATATAGTTATTGTTCAATTTGAAATGTTTTTCGGTATTATACAAACACAATATACGTTTGTAGTTATAATTCATCGTCATTGGACGCTCTGAAAGCCGGGTAAAAATAATCAGAAAAATTTTCCATCTCGCATATCGCTTTATTCCTAGGAGTACTCTCGTAGGCAACTTAGCGTTTGTTTCAGTATCTGTCCGTAGCCAACTGCTTAAAAGTCGAGTTCTACACTTATTACCGCTACACATTGTCATAACATTGTGTTCATTACTCATTGAACTTTAAACGGTAAATCAAAGTTTAAATAAAAATCTATAACACTATTTATTATATAAGACATATGCGACTGGTACAAATTCTGCAAGACATGATAATCACTTGGCAAAGTCTAGACATCGACAGGGTACGTAATCAGGGACTATGGACAGAATTTTAATTGTTTCAGAGGGATTAAAAGTTTTAAAAAACGCTGACACCACCCATGCAAGATCGCAGCCGTTGTTTGATGATAAAGAAAATTAAGGAAAAAATAAAAGAAGGAACTTTATTTTATCAGTGTTTATTTAAATTTTACATTTCGTATTTAATGACTTTAAGTTATATAAATTATTTAATACAATATTGTATAAATGAGTTGTTAAAAATATTGCTTAAATATAATGATATTCGGTGATGTTGACGTTACTAAACCGCTCCTTGTCACAATACACTTATCGTTAGTACATCTTATGGAAGACGAGGGTCCTTTCATTTTAAGGGAATTATACATACATCACAACATTTATATAAATTTGGCACAGCATGGTAGGAACAGGAACTTGGTATTGCGGGTGCTACAGAATAAGATCGAGAAGACAAAATAGGCGCGATGGTGCGTTTCCTTTTAAATTTCGTAATTTTTTACACAATTTATCGTTTTGGACAATTAACAGAATTTCGAGTCGAGTATTAAATGCTATGCTATATAATATGCCTTATTATGGTTATACCTTACTGACATCGTTGTTTTTATTCAAAATCCAACAAATCTGAGATACTGGAAATCTCTCTACATAAATACATTTATGTATAATAACTGTTGACTTCAGAACAGAAATATAGCATAGGGCTCGACATGAAGTCCGCATGAAGTTTTAAATTTCATTATCGTCATCCCCGTATTAGCCCTTTGACAGTATTATTCAATTAATTTTATTAAAAGCACACTATGGTCCAAATGTTTTTCTTACTTATATGATGGAATACAGACTCATTGCAGTAGTAACAATTGTGCGAAGGACAATATGGTAAATCTCTACAATATAATAAATATTAAATGTTAGAAACAGTACCTACACTATGTTTTTGGAGCACGAAAGCATCGAATAAGTTCAATGCATTATTAATTATATATAAATATACCTTTAACTGCTAACAATGAAAACTCTTAGAAAACTCAACACATATGTTGCTCTGACATATTATTATCATCTACTAATAACAAACCGGCGTAACTCTTACAGCTACCATGCAAATACGTGTGGCAAATAGAAATGAGACCAGTTTAATATTGTCAGTCATCAGTCATTATTATATACTACATAATATTATAATATTGCGCTAGAATTTCATTACAATAATAAAAAATTGCAACAGTTTAAAGTATAATCAATTATCTGATGAACTCAGTAAGCTCCTTACAGCGCCGTTCGGTAAAACCAGCCGAGCTACTGTAAGTGTCATAGCACTGGAATGTCTATTGATGTTATAACGATGATTTGCGTTCCATTAAAGTGATTAATCGTCAAATTATCTTAATCTATGTTAATTTATAATTTAAATAATAATCTTTTAAATGTAACATTTATCTTAATATCTTATGAACCAATAAATTCACGACATAATTTTTGGCAGTAAGACTCAATATTAAGTAAGTAGTCACAATATTCACGATCCTACGTCATTCGAATGACGAAAATACCTCGGAGTCACAAAAATATCGACACTCTTATACAAAATCAAACATCGGCACTCGGCACATAGCACCACAAACTTGACACCAATGATATTTTAGTACACCAACAAATGAATACTTTTTGTAACTTCACACATTCTAGTAAAATATGACTTCCAGCTGCATGCGAAATATTTTACTTTATATTTGATTAGAAATACATAACTAAACTCAAAAATACCTACATAAGCACGCCGGCATCCGTGCTCGTTGCGAGCGAGCGTCGAGCTGGGGGCGCGCGGCGGGCGGGACGCGGGGGCGGGGGGCGACGGCGCTAGTGCGCGCGCGCGGCGTCACGCGGGGGACAGACAGCCGACGCGACGCCCGCCACTGCCTTTACTCTCATCGTCTGCCGACACACCACCTCGGTTACCAGTGTACAGGCATTGCGAACACTTAAAACTGTTACATTGCTGAAAGCGACCTTGCGAGACCTAATTCTTTTTCATCTGTGTGCATCTGTGTGCATCTGTGTTCCGGATTAAACGGAGTCAATGCGATGGAACTTCCGACTCGAGCACAGTGCCACTAACTAGCACAGACAACTGATCCTTTCCAAATTAATGTTCATAGTTTAGGTTACCAACACCAATGACATTTATTATGTATATTAACTATGTTAAAAATGTTTCATGACCAATTATAAAATTAACGATACCTACAACCTGTACGACCTAAAAATAATACATTAGTTACTTATTACGTCGAGCAATTAATTACACAGCAAAAAATGCATCCTTTAAACATTACTATTACCAAAACCACAAGTAACAAGCTTATTATTATACATTGAAAGAAAAACCTCTTCCTTTGTGAAATCCTTGTTAAAAATTTGTTAAGGAAAATGAGCGAAACAAACCAAAAGTTGTGTGTTTTTACTATTATGCTTTTATCAAAATAAGACCGAATGAAAAGGTACACTTACGAATTTTGCACTACAAGAAAAATGCAATTTTTAGTCCATCAATTTAAACTGTGTAGCTTCATAATTCATTTGCTTTATCCAAACCATACTTATCACATGCTGATGCTCATAGACTAAAACACAACAACGCTGAGCAGAGCACCAAAAATAGGTTTCAAGAACTTATCTATAAATTACTTTTACTGTATTGAATTCAATTACAGTGAGTAATCAACATTTTAACGATTCAATCACAAGAGACAATGTTATATAATTATATGTATTAAAAAATTAATAAACCAAAGCGGATAACAGATTTGCGTGTGGTGATTAAAAGTGCCTTTTAGTTTTGAGTCATCCGAAGAGTTTATCAAAACGCTACAGAAATATCTCAGGAATACATGTTACAGGAACATACCTTAGGTAGATGCCAAAGGTCCTGCTAATATGCAAGTTTAATTGTATGACATTATAGGTTAAATCTTGTCCTGTTGAGGCTGTTCTAACTTGCCATAAACGAATGTACATTTAACTGTATCCAGAAGTATCAGACTGTTTGATATCAATAATATGAGTAGTTGGCGTATGTACGTGATATTTATTCTGTTGCGGTGGAAGAACATTAGTATTGTTAGTGGCAGCGACTTACTGGCGAGGTAGGAATGTCACCTGAGCAGTCGTCATGCAACGGACACACCAGATCGCCCAGATCCAGCTCGTCCTTGCTCTTCTTGCGTTTCAATGAGAATTGGCTCTTCTTTGGTACCTGCCATTTATAAGATTAATATCAATAAACTGATAAGTTACTATGCGAACTCAATATTACACAAAAAATATCATGGGACCTATAAGAAACATATTCTCAAGGTTAACTGAAGTTATCTCTTCAATATATGCAGATCTTCTTCAATGTATTGACCGTACTACCGACTCAAGCGGCTCTCCTATCAGATTGAGAATGGTCAATAGCTTTTGCAGCACCACAGTGAATCCTCCACATTATATATCGCTCAGAATGTTTACCTCAAACCTACATAGTATTAACAGCCAAAATGCATGACTGGAGTTCCAATTCCAGATCATTCCCGTGGACTAACCACTGCACCGTGGCAATAATGGTGTAATAATATAATACTAAAACGTAACATCACGCCTGTATTCCCCGAAGGGGTAGGCAGAGGAGTGTAGTGCACCCCCACATTTCACCAGTTA
>DWEM01001055.1:0-15657 GCA_018245935.1 Agara belti belti | reverse complement strand
TGGTAAGCGTCAGGAATGCAAGGCATTCATGACTCCTCCGCTTGTTGCAAAAGTCTATAGGTGGCCTACGTGTTTGCTATGCTAAATTTAAAAATAAAAATAAATAAGCGCAGCATTCGATGCTCTTCCAGTCCACTGATGGGAAAAAGAAAGGAAGGAAAAAAGAAAGATAAGTTGTTTGAAATCATCTTTATATCTCTACATCTCTACATCTACAAACACCACAAGTGGTCTTCAAGTAAAACGCCAAAAGAAATCTTCTTCGAAGCCCGCAACGCCTTAGATACTTGTCGACGGATGAAAATTACCATAGCGGCATTGATCAGCTACGGGCAAGCGATCCATCTCATTTTAATAATAATAATAATAAAAGCATGACAAGTAGCAAAAGTGGAAACGGATCTCCAAAAGAGCTTTATTTCGTCGTACTACTTGCGAGCATGTCGCTAACGGTTTCGTTTGACCCGGTTAAGCCAGGATAACTGTGAGCTCTCACAAGAGGACCAAATTTTTTTACCGCTATTCGTCTATAAGATGAAATCACTTGTAATACAACTATTTTCGGGTGTCAATCTATAGGTAAATACCTTTGTAGTGGTTAGTGCGAATTTTAGAAAATTTCATTTTTGGTAGATATGGGTCCACATCGTACCCAATCATCAGAAGTGTTTAAAAGAAGACTTTAAAGAGCTCCGACAAGGATTAACGCTGCTCGACATGCCTTAAGAATGATGATGAATTAATTTTAAACTAGCGATCGGTGTGGCCACCCATCTAAACTCCGATAAAAAATGTTACGCAGCCGGCATTGCTTTAATAGAAATCGTTAACAAATTAGTAACCACGCCAGAACAATATGTTATACAGTAAATATTTAATGTATTTTTACTTTCATTTCCTGAATTTGTACGCTGTAAAAGGCAAAATATGGCTTGGACTAATAATCTTACATCTTTATATGTATGTACCCATATTTGTACAAATAAACGTCAAAGGTCTTTGTCTATAAAATAATGCTTATTATATGACGAATATTAATTATAAACGAATTATACAATGTAATCAATGTTTAATCGTCTGGGGTATTATTAATTTGAATCGATTTAAACAAATAAACAAAAAAATAGTGACAATGCTGTACTAACCTACATATATTAATTGTTGTCATACTATCGAGTAACAATTATATCTACATTATAAAGTTAAAAGAAAAAAAACGGTTTTTATTAAATGATATTTGTAACAAAATATATAAAATGACTAATAAAAAAACACCAAATTCAGCATGATTCATTCATTAATCGATTATTCGATTATTCGAGACATTGTCGTCGTAAGTTGGTAAAGATATTTCCGTTTACATAAACACATAAGTACGTACATGACAATCAGAACGTACCTTATATCTTTATACCGCGGATCGCACGAGTTTATTCAACTTCTTTACAAAATGAGTCATAACAATCTTTTAAAAAATGCTTAGTTCGCGGATACCAGCCTTTCTCAAAGTGAGCGAAAAAAATCTTGGGGGCGTGTTGTAAATACAAGAAATGAAAATTTAAATCGGGTAGGTTGATCGAAAGAGACAATGCAAGAATTTTTTTTTTTTATAATATTCCATCTAAAGTTATTTACTTATTATGATGAAACAATAGTAAATACGCTAAACTAATTGCGTTATTATTTTTATTTCATTTATAACCGCTATTCGTTTTTCTTATAGCGTTTAAGTTTTATTAACTGTTTTCAGCTTTATTTACAACTGATGAAGCTATCGATAAAATTGATAGAATTATCGGCAATCATTCTCACTTGCGGATACTTAATTACGGTACATACATAAATTACCTAAACACTTTAGAGAGACGCTGGAAAACTATAATTCCTAAAATCTACAGTAGCTATTATAACTTTGAGAAGCTATGGTGTAGACCGTACGTGCAACCTGCTACTAGAGTCATATTTCGTATCGATTACACGCTTGTACAGTAGGTAGTATGTAACTACTTAATTGCAATTAATATTTCTATTTGGGGCCGGCTGGAATGTAATGAGGTTGCTTTCTTTGAATGCATATGTGTAGGTCGTCACGCCGACACATCAACGATTTCAAAGGAACTCCGAGAAATCAGCGGAAATACGTGCGGATGTGTCACGTGTTATTTATTTATCAAGACAATCGTCCGACACTCTCTCATGAAAACATTCAAACCGTAAGGCGGTTGTGAGCTAAGAACTGCTCCGTTGCAAGATATGCTACAAGAACGTAGATGGAGTGTGATTTAACTTATGATTTCTTCACAACAATAAGTGTTATATAAAAGAAGTTAGAATGAAAAGCTTATGATTCTAATTCTCTCACTTCAAAGTAAGAACAATCTGCAAACAAACCGAGCGTTAGTAATTTACCGTACATAGCCTGCGATTTCCTGTCTCTTTCTTAAGTTACACATGAATATGTATTTACATTTCAATACTGACCTAGGTTTAAATTCATCAACATAAACTAAGAAAGTCTAGTATACATTCCATCCATCCATATTGTAAATACTAAAATTCAAAAATCAAATATTCAAATGCTTAGTGACAAATGATTTTGTAATAAAAAAATCCTTTTATAACTTCTCATTTCCCAAACGATTATTTTAATTTATTTTATTTATTGTTAATAATATTGCCTTTTTAATATTCTATTTTATATTTATATATGTCGTTTTTCTAAGTAAAATTTAATGTAAATATATTTTAGCCAACATTGTGAAAATCTCCTTTGCTTGTGAGGTTATATAAATTAACTCAGGCTTTTGACACTTCACGGAAAGGAGTTCGGAAACCGCCGTGCATAATTCAGTCGAGGAATCAATCACACGTGATCGCATGCTTTACATATTATATTAAGATATTACATAAACGTTATATATCTAAAAGCACTTAATTTTAACATTTATATAAGTGGGTTTGCTTAGAAATAGAACGTGACTTTTCTACAGGTAGCCATTGTACTTGATTAATAATAGATATTGCCGGAAATACGAAATTGAATTTTATAGATCAAAATAGGATTAGAGAATAAGAATTGCTTGCTGATTAAAACGGTTAGACATAAACAATATAATAAAATAAATGAGGGTAACAAAATGAGACAAGTCTGTAACTATAGAGATGAACTAGACAGCTTAGATGATAGATTCGGAAAGGTACACCTAGGCTTATGTAGTTTAATTGACGACGTTCTTAAAACAGCCAATCAAAAGTACCACTGATAGACGAACCTGCATAACGAAATTGATGAAATTAGACGAGGCAAATGAGGTTAGCTAGGAAGTAGGCGTGATTGTGTCATATGTGATTTCCATCTAGTAAACAAAGAGATACGGCAATAACACCATATACATGATTGGCGGATTGTTGATTATATAAACTTGGATGGACATCGTCCTTAGACTGCTTCCGCGCTGAACGGTTCGCGCATATGCATGTATGTACATAAGACATGAGTCAGAACGAGCCACGTGAGGGACGTTACTTTGCTTTGTGTTACGGTGTCAGAATGAACGACCTACATGCAAACACTCAAACACCTAACGGTAATGTGGGGCAGGGCAATGGCAGCTCATGTTACTCACACGCCGAAAATTCTTCCTGAACTTCCGCTGAAGCAATTTAAAAACTGAAATTAAACGACCAAAAGATTTTATATAATCAAGTATATCGTATATTTTACACTTTTATACTACGCCCGCGTAATCAGTTACTTGGGCTTCGGAATGATTTATAGAGAATTTTATTACGAACACGACTTTACTTTGGTTGCCTCAAAAAGCCGTTAACTCCCTGTTACATTATTACAGAATACATTAGTCTGTGTTCCACCATTCAAGAAAGGATCTTCAAACCTGTCGAAACATTTGTTGTGGTATGATTAACTTCATACGAAAAAAATGCAAGCATTGCGTTCTACAACATAGCTTGCATAATAAACGCACTACGTTTCTTACTAGGAGTGATTCATACGTCAAGCCCCAATTTCTTATACATTACCTGTAGTACAAGGGTCGTGTCATGTCATCTATCATTCCAAGTATTAGCTATTGCATTTTTTGTTCTAAATGATTAATAATTACACGATGATTAAAGGTTTGATGGTCGATTAAATGTTACAAAGAATATATTATGTTTTGAAGAATTTCTAGAACACATCATTATCTACGAAAAGTTTACCTAACCTAATTCAGACAGTTTTTTTTTTAAATCTTAATTGCACGCGTGCGTAGCCCAGGTGGATTGTTAATTGGTATATAAAATGTATTTTATTAATATATGAAAAAAGTAGTAATTGATAAACATGAATAATTTCAGAATTTACATATTATCCGGAAAATAGCTTCATTTACTATTGGAAGTAAGTCACGCGTTTGTAATAAATAAAAAATGCTGGGAAAACAATTGAATTTACGAACGCAAAACGCATGTTTGTTTTACTTTTGATTCATTATAGTCATATGGGGAAACTGTTTGTGACGTGCTTGTGTGATATCTATTAACTACGTTTATTTGCTTAACCTCAATTGTTTATATTGTTATTTCTATACTTTACAGCTTAAAATTGAATAAAACGTATAACTTTGAACTTATAAAATAAACGTACCTAACAATATTATTTGGGCAACTATTCGAATTGTTATCTATAAGTTTAAAAACAAAGCGATGAAATAGGCACAGTTGTTTAAATGTGATACGTTATTATCTTTTCTAAATTTACATTGGCTGGATAGACTGTTTCCATGTTTTCAACTGATATAATTTTGATGCGGATTTAGATGTAGGTAGTTTGGCAATTTAAACACGAAATTTTTATAATATAACCCTACAATTGTAAACAAAACTTTTATAAATAATAGTAGCATTGCTATTAAATAAAGTAATCATAAGACATTATTAATCTATGGTTACAAAAATATCCCAAAAAATCCAAACACGTCATAGAAGTAGGTAGAAGTACCTACTTCCTTTTCTATACTTACAAAAGCAATTTTCATCATCTATGTATAGATTAAAGGGGGTTCTGAAGGAATGTTGAGCGTAGACATCCAGTACTCCTATTTTAGGACTAACCGAGGAAGTGGGTAAACGTTGACTTGTTCTATTTAAGCTCTTTGTAGTCTGACATATTATGAAGTTATCAAACTATAGATCATAATTTTTTTAAAACGATACCTTTTATTGTTTATAAATATTGTATTTAGAATGTATTTACTATGTTTTCGTTTTTTTTTTGTCACTTTCTTGACTTTGTAAAATACTGGCACATTTCTTTTATTTTTTTCCTTTTTTCTCTATAATACATTTGACCCCTTCTCAATATGTACTTTTTTCTTCACAAATCAACGTGGTAAGCTGAAAAAGATCTCTTAAACTAAATTAGCATTATACGCTACTTCTATAATCTTTTTATGTACAATAGATAATTCTAATATAGAGATCAGCGACTAACAACCACATCAAGGAAAAACTGTAGGATTTTTTTCATTATGGTGCTATCCGCCTAGTAGGTATGTAGACTAATAGAAATTGGCCCATGTTGCACTTCAAGTTTTGTGCAATATACATATTATAATATAATAGAAACTCTGAAAACTTAAGTTATGTAAGTAACGTTAGTTGTTATTAATAATTTCAGTACCTTCGAATTTCCTGAAGATTCAACTCAAGTTGTTTCTTGCATCTAGAGCTCCATAGATCCAAGATAAAGGTTTATTCGTCAATTCAATAAGGAACTGCTTATAACACTTAATAACTCACATCAGTCTACAATTTTTCAAGGCCGCCTTGTTACATTCAGATCCCAAGAATAGAGTAGCTAAGGTTGCAATGATTGGACTATAAATTAAATCGTAATTAGTTTTATTATCTATTCAAATAAGCAAACCGCCACAGTAATTGGCGCCCAACCTGAGAGCTCTAAGAGCGCCGGAACTTGATATTAAATAATGCATGAAATTCTCAAATCCAGATGTATGTCGACTTTTATTTTTCGCTATAATTCTGAAGTGGCAAATGACAAGCACGCAATATCATCCAAATGTTAGCTCACATGTGAGGCATTCCGCGTGCGGCTCGCCGCCACGAATAGCGACTCTATATTTGGGAAGCGGGGTTCGTCTAAAGGGTTGTTTATACCTATCATTCCGGGCTTAGCAAAACTAAATATTTCATACTCTAGCTTGACGAATTTGTATTCACTTTCAGAAAATTAATTGCGCGCATATCTCAATAAGAAATGTCATGAAAATCATTGCCTAACAGAACTGTTTTACAACAATATGTTTGTAAGATTTCAGGTGTCTTAATTAAGCAACTGATTGAGGCTAAACATTCACACCACTTGGGCAGCATACCATAGCTCAGCCATCCGTGGATGTGTCCCACAAATGTCACGGACGAATGTCATGAATTGTTTGAGATATTACCACGCTTCCTGTTACAATTTGTACCTATTTTTACAATGTAATTACCTGCGCGAGATAAGAACTTTTACGAAGCGTTTGTCTGGGATACCAGCAGGTAACAAACGTGCTTTGAATATTTTGTACGTAGCATTCGTACAAACTATTAATATTTGATATGTTACATCATTCTAGATATTTTCTGTAATATTATGTATATTTATTAAATCTAAAGATATATTTTGTATTATATTTAATTTGTTAGAGCTCAATAATCTCGACTGTTCATAGTAGACTTTCATAATTTATTCCATTTATACAGTGAATAAACTAAACAACTATCTTACCGTATGTTACCATAATAATTTACATTAATTTGGCTCCTACAATAATTACCCATCAGCTTTTACGTCATAGCCGCACTATGTTATAGTTCCAAAATATTTTGATGAGTTCCGACGAAGTCTTTGTGTTATTGTAATTAAATTTAAGGGAATAATATTGAGTCAACTTAAAATTGCTGAAATTGTAGAATTGAATAGTTTAAATGAAGCGATCGATTATAACTACGATACGCAAATCGTTTTGTGTTCATTAGCGTGGTAGTGTCCTACAGAGCACCGAGTCCGAGTTCGATCGGCTGCGGCCACCCGCCACATTCCAATCTCCTCGCGTCCGTCTCACTGAGCCACTCGCGGCGCGGGGCTCGCACTCTCGCGCCAGTTTGAATTTGGCGCGGCGATAGCAGCGGTCAGTCGCGCGCGCGCGTTCCAATGCCAACCACCAGACGAACGAACGAATTAAAAGTTTTGCTTGTGTTATTTACTTTTTTGTTTGTTTTTGTGCGGCGGACTGACTAGTTTTAAGCGAAAGATACTTTTAATAAAATTGCAGGAAACAGTGTGGTAACTGTACGTGTTTGTGTACACCATGAATTTATATTTATTAATATAAAAGTGGTATGTGTTGTGATTTTGTGTTATCAACGAGCGGTTATCGTGCGGTCTATGCGAACTTTTAAGCTTAACTTCCTTTGTTTAGGGTCGGCGACGCCTACGCTTACGATTGTGTGAACGGTAGTACTCGTTACAAATCATAATATTTACGATGGACGGCGAAAGAAAAGTAAATATAAGTGAGGGGGTCCCACTGAACTCATCAGGTGCGGCTAACATTTTCTTGAACACTGGTAAAAATGCAAAAGTAAACGACGGGACTGTCATTCATCTGAAGACAGGTGACTTTGAGCTCCTTCATATTTGATAATTGTGTTCGGAAATTGAATTTTCCCTAAGATTAATCTTACTCATTTTTTATGTTTTAGAGAAACCATCTGACGTCGGCGTGCACATAAACACGACATTTTCAATCGCCTCTTCCAAGAAAATAAAGCTTTTGTTCATAGTGAACTTTTTATTCAGCGTACTGTGTATGGTGGTATGTTGTTGGATCGCGTTTTACTACTGGAATGAGATGATATCTATGAGAAAACAGTTGGATATGTTAAAGGACCAGTTATCAATACAAACTATTAAAGATTCTGTGGTGAATCAGGACAAAGCAGTACAGAGTCCTTTGGTGTCGTATTTGAAGCCACATGTACAAGGTGCTGAGGCTAGAGAAGCCCGTATGGACTTTGTAAATAAAGATATTTCTCCTGACACCAGAAGGTACTATGTAGATGATCTAGGGGAGGATATGTTGCTTGTAGACTCCAGAAAGAAAAATCCCAGTCAGAAACAGGTTCCAGTTTATGAACTATCTAGATTCCAAAAAGGTATAAAACAATTTTCAAAGTAATAAAATAAAACATAAAGTAATAGGCCTGAAACTTTTCTCATTAATAAATTAGAATATTGTATTACTTAATTAAGTATGATAAACAAAATATTTTTATGATATTATTTATAAATTGTTATTATTTTCAGATACCCTAGTTGTGCATTTTAATGGTGCTATGAGAGAAATTAATACTGGCACACAATGTAAGTAACATTTCCTGCTTACTACTAAATTGTATTATTATGTGAAATAATTTTATTATAATAACATATTAGACCCTCTTGTTATATTTTTATAATAATCCTGCAAATGGAACAAAAAGCGACAAAAACTTGACCGTTATTGTCTTTTTCGCGTCGCGTCAATTAAAATTCATTTAAAAAGTTTATACCATAGCCAAAATGATGGCTGAAATCATAAGAATCTTTTAAAAAATATCAATTGAAATCTGATACATTTTTAGTAAAATCGGTGCAAACATACATACAGAGTTATATTATTAGTATAGATAAATTTAATACAAGCTCTTATTATAAAAGCCATAGAGGTTGGTTAAGTTAAAGTGAAATGACTTAGGACCATTTGTAGTTAAACATGCACACAATAAAGAAATATGATGTGATTAAAATGATAATTGATGTGTACTGCAGGATGTTACTACCACAGAGCCTACATATTTGCATTGTTTTTATTAAGAATGATTCAAGCTTTAACTGTACACTTAGAATAAACCTTAACAGTAAGCATTAGAGTTGTATTTCCCTCACACTATAAATGAAGATTCCAGTTCAAGACATAGTTTCTTACAAGTATTAGTGGGCATATATGGTTCTTCTGATAAGTGATTAATCCGACACTTATAGCAATTAACTAGCCAGACAAAGTTATGTAATTCCTTTTTTAAATACCATTGTCTCGAGTAATGAATGAACAAATGATCATTGCGCTGGACCTATAGCTTAGAGACCATAATTAATATTTATTACTCTGTATCGTCATATTGATAAGTATTTTAGTTAATGGATACCATTATCTAATAACATCTTTCGGTGTATGTATATTTTTAACTATCTATAATTTTTAATAATAACAGATATTACTATTGTACAATTTCAAAGTACACTGAACCTGTGCAATGGTAACCAGGTTCCTAATAAACTGCATGTAAATATATGTATTGATAAATCTTACACCCTGACAGAACAAATATGATAATTAGCATACAAATATTTGCTAACAATTGAACCTAGCACCCCTAAACTCAGCAGTCAGGTTCGCTAACCACTCAACCATCAGACCAATTGATTCACCTGTTACATACCTCACACCTCATACATTATTATTTAGCCATGCACAAGAGGTTCTACACTCAAGATAATGATTATTAAATGTTTACAAATATATAAATAATTTATCCTTTATCCTGTATATACTAAAGAATAAAATAAATATCCATAACTTTTTGTATTACAAAAGATTATAGAAAAATAATTTTCTCGAAATTGAAATGAAGTTCTGAAATTGAATTTTAAAATGTGCAAAATAAGCATATTGTATGTTTATTTGACGCGCAAACAAGATAAGTTAGTAAGCGCTCACCACCACTGCTAAAATTGTTATTAAAATTATGGCATTAAGGTCAATTTAGAAGAATATTCAATAATAAACTCTAACATGTATTATATAGAATACAATTCCCAATATCAACACAAAACACATGTTAATGTACTAAATGGTGGTCATTAGAGCAGACTGTTTTTGCCTAAAAATAGAATATTATTATGAAGACACATATATTTAATGTTTGTTTTGTTACATACAACCCATTAATCTATACACTCGAACGATTATATTAGTACCTATAAATGTAATCAGTACTCTAAACTCAAATACTATAAACATGATGTTACATCGATGAATAATTAACTAATAGTATAGTACTATTGTAACTAAAGTGCTCTTATAGAAAGTAGTGCAGTAACAAGAAATGCTAGTCAATTGCATGGTATCAGGAAATATCTTCTATTGATAATTACAAAGTAATATACACGTGACATTTATGTAAAAGTATGTTTACTGACCTAGTTATACGGCTATATAGCCGTAGTCGTACTAGTAGTAAGTAGTATTAAGTGAGGGTCTGTAGGTTTGATTCCCAACCAGCACAAATCTCTGGTGTTTGTAAAATTATCTATACATATAAGTATGTATTGAGTGAATTTATGCATATAGTTTATGCATATTTCTGCATATGTCTGATTATCATTACTTAAGTTTAGCTTAATTTGTGATTTAAAAATTATTCCATTATTCTTATTTTGCAATGCATTGCTCTCAAACATGTACATACCTGCCTCCTATATAGGAAATGGATAAGATCTTATAAGAAGTATATAAGACTTATTTATGGATTCCAAACGAGTGAATGTATCGTCTTAACTGAGAATTATTGCATTTTACTTGCAAATAGTTCAAACTCAATACATAGATTTTTTTTATATGAGACTTGTGGCAAAGCAAAAAATTTTTTTTTTCTGGTCTAGTATATTTAATGGAAATCAATAATATCGTCTTTTTATGTACCAAGAAGGTATATAGATAAAGAAATCGATTTTTGTTATAGCTACTATTGGCCCCTGGGTGCGGGACACAGACATATCGTCTAAAAACAGCGAAAGCCACATCGAGCTGAATACCAACTACGTCACTATCAAGGAAAGTGGCATCTACTTAATTTACGCACAAGTGAGTTATTCCCCGTATAATGACACCTAGGAGACCTCTTTAAAGCAAGGGTGAATATACTTTCAAATTTTTATTGTCATCGGGCGGGACCGCGGCAAATTGCTAGCCTGTCACAGATTAAAAAAATAACCCTGGTTTCATAACGCTCGTCTCACGATTAAATATTTACACGTAATACATTACATTGAAAGAAAAGAGCATACAGTAATGACACAGAAAAGTCTGTGGCTTATCGCTTAAGTAGTGATTTTATCCTGGATAGCTGTTGTTTGATTAGATTTATCATCATCTTAACACAACACATTGGAAATAAATCATAATGGCCTGTAACATTGTACATTGTAACACAGACTCGTAGAGTATATAAATAAAATATGTAAATAAATCTAGATGAATGTGAGTCTGTGTAAATTATTTCAAAATATAATTTGCCGATCTTTACTCACTACATAGATGCGGGGAACGCAATAAACTTTCTCTACAACAACTTCATGGCCGCCTGACAATGAGTCCCCGTGATTTTCGCTCGCAATAGTAAAGCTGAAAACGCTTACGAGACCATCTTAGCAGGAAAATGAATTCAGTAAAGTCCATTAAGCCAGTCTAGTAAAGGTCACGGCACACGCGCACTGTTGCAGGTGGTGTACGTGACGCACGCGCGGAACTGCTTCTTCGTGTGGGCGCGACAGGGGAGTCAGGAGCCGCGGCTGCTGTCCACGTGCTCCACCGGCGACGACTCCAGCTCGCGGCCGCTCAACAAGTCGCAGATATCGTGCTCGGTGCAGACCGTGGCGCGCCTGTACGCGGGCGACGTCGTCAACCTGGCGCAACGCGAACAGAACAGAACGCTCTGGCTGCGGCCCGGCTACACCTACTTCGGCTTCGTCAAACTGAACTCGTAGCGCCGCTGTGGTCGCAGTGTTTACGTTGGGACTCTACGAGAGACCGAGGAATGCCCCGCGTGGACTACGCCGCAATAGGAATCGGTAGATTTGTTTTCCAGGCGCCATAGGTGAGGTGGGGGGGGACTTGATTTGATTTGAATACCAAAAGTTGTATATTTTTGAAAGTATGTGAGCGCGTTGGATGGGGATCAGGTGGGCTTTGTAAGTTACCAGTGATACATACCGCGACACATTTCACTAATTTGAAAAGTTGAGTTAAACTTAACTTTATAACTTGAAAAGTTGAGTTAAACTTGACTTTTCAGGTTGAACAGTTGAGTTAAACCTAACTTTTCAGATTAGTGAAAATGGTCCTAATTTTTTTTCGGTATTCGACGTACATGTGGGGCTAAGTATTGACGGGAGTATGTAGGTAGTGATGGCCAAAATGTTTTGGATCGATTGATTCGTTGAATGGTGCTAATACGTTATTGTATGAATGCTTGTTGAATGTTCCGCGGTCGAAGCGTGCCATATGTACATAATGTTTGGGAACGTACATCACACAACATGTGCTCTTCGTTTGACATTTGATATTAATTCGTAGCTAATTAGCGCTCCGTGCTTCCACGATAGTGCCGCTGCGCGTTTGTTGATATAATTACAGGCTCTGTTCAAAGCAATTATATTTAGAATTACGCTATCGGTTAAAACATAACTTATTTCTACACAACGTCATTAAAAGACATAGATGTTATCTTAATTTTTCAAATAGGACTCGTCGCTTTGTGTTCTGTTATCCTAATATCCCAATGCAAGTCGTTAAATAACTAAGTTATAAAATCCTTACATAATAATAATTATTATAAGCATCAAGATATCGAGTATCACCGATTTACTTTTGTTCAAGTGTTACATTTTAATACACAATCATAAACATCTTATTTTTCGTATAAATCAGTGTTAAGTGCTGTAAATGTATGATAGCAACGTATTCAGTATTGTTAGGTCACATGCTTGGACCATTCTGGACCTTCTAAATCAATCTCTCTTCGTAAGTGGTTTGAACAGAGCGTTATATTTAGGTAGCTAAATATTCTTGATTTCGAAATTTGTTATTAAGCAAAACGTTGCGTTATTTTTGAAAAAAAGATATTTTGTTTGTTTGAAATAGGAAACCATTTATATGTTAGTTATTTTTTTAATGTGCTGTAAAACTATGTAATGCTACATAAACTAGGTTAAGAGGACAATTCTACTTATTCATTTTGCTCAAAAGCAATATTTGCCAATTTGATTTAATAATTTTTTATAGTCATTAAGTAAGGTGTACTACAACTCATTATTATTATATTAAATGTGCACATACCATTAAAGTAACAAACGTGGGATGTGTATTTAAACAACAATTTCATACGTATTCATTAAAATTATTTTGTTTAGACGTTAACAGATTGCAAGAATGTTTGAAATGGTTTATTGCGCACACAGCGCACAGTCAGAGTATTTATTATCGATTGTTTGTTTGTACGTAATTATCGATAGTTAACCTTGAAAATTAGTCATAATATCGATAGGCCTACCGATAGTCTTATCGATGTTATGACTAGTTTCCAAAGCGAAGTCGTCAAAGTATCGACAACCTATCGATATTCAAGCAACACTCCTGCCTTATGCATTGCGGTGCTTAGAGGTGTCAAAGTTCCGTTTGGATATTATATTAATATGGTGCTAAAAACCCATGCAATTAAATTGTAAAACGCAAAAGATGTCGGAGTATAACTCGAGTTATGCTTCTGTATTAAGTGATAATTCATTATTAAAATAATTCTACCAGTGTCAATAGTCAAAACTAAGTCATAAATTGTAGACATTCGTATACAAGTCAACGTAATACATATATACTATTTTTGGCCAATGTTTTGTATAAATTATATGTGTGCCATTAATCTGTTTATTCACAGTTGTATGTCATTTAAAAATAAAAATTCTCACGCTAAATATAACACCATTATGAAACTGAAAATAGTAAAAATGTTATCTGTGCAATTGAATGTGGTATATTAACGTTGAGTTAAAAAGTTGTGTTATTCTTTGTAGATACTATCTGTAAAATTTTTCTGAACAAATCTACTGTTGCTTACAAAAAATAGATTATATATCCATAATAAGTCTATAGCATATTTTTGTCTAACTAGAATGATGATAATAAACTTCGTAAACTTTATCTTAATCCTTTGAAGAACTATAGAGACAATCTGCATTAGAGCTGCAAGATACCAGCAACACTGCAGTTTTGGTGTATCTCGTAGACTGTATACAACTGTTGTGCAAAAAATCTTAAAAAAACTGAAATTTATCAGCAAGTTGCTGGCTGAACGCAGTGCGATTGTACAAAGCCTAAACAATTTCAGCTATTTCTTATAACAATACGTGGAAGTTTTGTGCAGGAATGATTTTTTTGTCATATTTATAATGCATTCTCTTTTTGTAATGTTTTGTTATACGTATTTAGTTCTTAGTAATATTGGCCTTAAGGCAACGCGCGAGTACGATACAAGTAAGGACATGTTTGTGTATTGATGTTTAAGTTTTAATTAATTGATAGTTGATATTGATTATTATCACATTGTGATATCCCTTATTTTTTTATTTAGATTTTAAATGTAACCGGGTATAATGTCATATTATATTCTTATTAAGAAGAAATTTGTTACCTGCATTTATTAGATGGGATTACAAAACGTAAAACTATTTGCAATTGTGTACATCTGTGTAGCGATGTACATATTAATATGTTTGTACAAAGGTACTTATAATTTTTGTGTATAGATCCTAAGTATCCCGTCCACCAATAAATGTGCCTTATTATTTATGCTCGTGTTTCTTTTCGTTACTCTTATAAAACCCCACACTAACGTTGAGGATGTTTAAACTATAAGTCAACTGTTTTAGGGTCTCTGGTCTCTATTCTCTACAGTCAAAAATGTAAATAGAAAATCTATGTTTATTCTACATTTATTAGTCTGTTCAATAATTAAGCGCCGATTTCGGAGACTCCGCAAACACTCGCATTTACAATATTGGTATGAAATTATGCATTAAGAAAGTAATTGCTAGAATATTTCTTTCTTTCCTTTTGCATTTATAATATTAGTATAAAGTATCAGTACGAATTCAATTTAAATTTTTCATCTAAATAACACTTAAAGCTGATTGATTCATTCAAGTAAGAACTTATCTATATATTCAAATAAGTAAATATATTAATAATGCATCCACGCACGCTTTGATTATTATTAAATAATAATCTTATTTATTTAATACTGTTAATAAGTCAATAGTAACAAATATCATGAAATCCAAATATTTTATATGTATTACAGATGCCAAAGAAATGTCACTTTACGAGTAAAGGAACGTAGGTTAACCTTAAAAATTTAATTGTAGTAAGTACAATATTACGAAAATAATTTAAATTAACCAGGCTCTGAAAACTATAAAAATAGATTTAAAATGTTGGGCAGGTTTGTAATTTAAACTATTAAGAAATAGCGCTTATTGTGCTTTGATTATTTACTACAGAAATATTTAATATCATTTTTCAGGCTAAGATTGAAACGCGATTTTAAGTTGTTTTTGAGGTGTTTATCGGAGAACCCACCAGAAAATGATATCAAAGCATCTGAGAAGCAAGTAAAAGATAACAAACCAGCTAAAGAAAATGTTGACTCCAGCACAGAAAAGATACAGGCTCTCCTGAAAAGTATGATGGCAGAACCCAAAATAACCGACACAGA
>DWEM01001054.1:0-15658 GCA_018245935.1 Agara belti belti | reverse complement strand
AGACTAATATTATAAAGAGAAAAGATTTGGTTATCTCTTTGCATTGAATAAGCTCTGAAACTACTGTACCGATTTTAATAATTCTTTCACCATTAGAATCCTACCTTATACTCGATGAACATAGGCGATAGAATATTTCCAAAAAAGTTAGGCTTCCGTATGAAAACTTCGATAATGTAAGCCAAAGTATGAAAAAAATATCAACAAAATACCGTTATATCGATATAATTATAGAGATATATAACAATAGAGAAGTGACGTACTACCGTGGAAACCCGGGGCGGGCCACTAGTACGTAATACGGTGAATGTTCAAATGTTTATCGGACTGAAAACTTCCATAGGCACAGGACAGGCTCGCAACGAATTGATTCGCGCGCACACACATCACACGAGAGTCCGTCGCAGGCATAAAATTTATCGCTGCGCTACCTCTGGGTTGTTTATTTGAACGCTGCCAGCGTTACCGCTAACAGCGCATCCATATTGGTCCGTTCTGAATCGTACACTTACAGAAATAGCGCGATTTTCAAACGACGAAACGCACGGATGTTTTTCCGAAACGAATTCAAAGGTAACCTAACCTAACCTACGTATTATTAACGTCATAATTATATCGGCAATGAAGATTTGTTACAGGTTCGTTAGTTTTGTTAGTAGTAAGTTTGTTGTAGCCAAACGAACAAGGTTCACGTATTATAAAAAATGTACCGTCAAACAATGTTTCAGAAAAATCGTTGTTCAAAGAAGTCTTGTCATCGTTTACAGCCTAGACAGTATCACTACTCACGTGTTCACACACGGGAGCTGAATTTGAAAGTAAAATATCACTTGAGCACAGGGATTTACAATTCAAAAAAAAAACAAATATTAACAACAACAATGGCCAATAGGTGTTGGTACCTAATGAGTGCCAGCGTGACCTGGTCTCGGCGTACCACATCGTTCAAACCGAAGCACAACTGCTGCTTTGCGGCACACGCAGCATAACAGTGATTACATACACTAACTACATAAATTCATAGTAACGCACATTACCCATAGCTGTTATATAAATATGATATAAATAACCCAATTTTATATATCTGAGAAAACAATAAAATAGTTATATAGTTGTGTCAGACACCAGACTATATTGCGCCGCTTACCTCAATACCGTAATAACCGAAGCTATTTAATAATAGGAATATTAATAAAGTTCCGCTTTCCGCTCAAGTGGTTTGTTATTGTGCTCTGCCTTCGCCAACTTTGAAGTATTCAAACATCATTGACTCCTTCGCATTATTACCTGTGCTGTTTGGTGATGCTCCTGTTAATTTTGTCCTTCGATCGTCACGAAATATGATTTGGTAATTCCATTGTTTCACTATTAGTGGTGTAATGTATACCTACATTACACCACATTGGGACAGCAGAATTACATGAGAGATGATTGAGAAAAATGTTGGGTAATTTTATTATTGTACCTCCATACGATATCCATAACGCCCCCTTTCGTCCAGCTCAATCTAAAATAATACGAACTAAAAACCATACGATAGGTATATTATCTCGGCTGCCATATGCACGAAGAGTGTCTTCTATTTCTCTTGCCTTTTGTTCCTCTTGCCTTCTGGTCTCTTGCCTTCTGGTCCTCTAGCCTTCTGGTCCTCTAGCCTTCTGCTCCTCTTGCCTTCTGCTCCTCTTGGCGTCTGCTCCTCTTGGCGTCTGCTCCTCTTGCCTTCTGCTCCTCTTGCCTTCTGCTCCTCTTGCCTTCTGCTCCTCTTGGCGTCTGCTCCTCTTGCCTTCTGCTCCTTTTGCTTTCTTGCCGTAATGTCAATGACATATCAATGTCAATAACACGAGAATTCTAAAGATTGTCATTCAATTAACAGTATTCTCAGCATCATTTACCTAAATATTCAATTAAATTTAATATTTAATTCGATCTGATGATAGATGAAAACGAGAAAACAGTTGCTTTTTCATCCTTCAAATGAACAATCTAATATAGACAAGCTCGTAAATACAGCGCCTTTACACTTGATGTAATACGTTCGTGGAAATTCATTGCGCCCGGCTCCGAGTTTTGGAATTAATAGGCGCACGTGTCCGCGTACGGTGCAATACAGTATGCAGCTAACAGGATAGTCGCAGTTTGTCGATTTAATGGTCACCCTATTAAAAAGATCTCCTACGATGCATTACAGAACTGTAAATGTTTGGTGCAACTATAAGATTTATATAAACGTTACCGTATATTTGGTGTAAGTAAATAAGGTGATTTCTGAAGGTTCTTTAGAAGACTCAACAAATTGAAATGAATGTTTTTAAAATATCCCCTAAAAATTTTAGAAACGCTTTACTTGCACTATTAACGTTTCAAACAGAATTACTAACCACTTGGACTTGAAATTGCTATATTCATAAATCTTCTGACTTCAATATCAACATATTACAGACTGAAACTTCCAGCGGTCTAACACACATATAATCTTCAATACGACTTACAAGTTTCAAAACTGCCTCAGTCGCAATGTTGGAGCTAATTCGAAATTATTACATCTAAGTTTAAGGTCTCGTAATCCGAAATTAGACGGTAAACCGACCGCGTCTAGGGACACCAACAAAGCACGGTTTGAAACCGTATTTGTACTGAAGTAAGACGTTCATACATCACGACTTCGATACAGATAAATATTTAGAGTTAGCTGTACGGGTATTCTCGATTTGACTGGAGCTCATAGACCTTTCAAAAGCCAGTGAATCAACTTTACTACCTCAACCAAATATGTCAGGTACGCGCTAACGGGGGATGCTAGAGTCTAAACTTCCACATACATATGTATGAAGAGAGTGATGAATGTAAAAAAAATTATAAAGATAGAGATAATACGTGGCACTCGATGCTTTCTGCCTACCCTGTAAGGTACCTGGTTTGATGGTATTATAATATTTAATTTTATATATTCAGTACTAACACGCACAATTGTCTGAAGTACGATAAAAAAATGATGTACCCAAAAAAACAATTTAATATAAATATATTAAACATGATGAAAACTTTTTATCGCCTTGCGAATGCATTTGCTTTCTAAGTGGACATATTAAATGAATGCATATAAATGTTATAAATGTGAAAGTAACCCTTGCAATAAACGGATTAATTGTGATGCTTTACATCATTACTCTGACCCAGCAAGTGATCTTCGAAAGCACAAAATTATTCACAAGTCGCAACCCAGTCGTAAATATTAAAGTTCTTTAACTCCTTGCTAACGAATATTCAGTTTCGAACGACGTGAGCACTCATTACCATGGGAGCTTGGCTTTCAAAGGCGTGCAACTCGCTCTGACTATCACAGTGTCGGTAAGCATTCGGCTTGTGTTATCGCTGTTGATGCGTTTTTGTTGTTTACTTTATAAACAAGCTGTCCCGGCGAACTTCGTACAGCCGCACAATAAATAAATAGTTTAGTTACACCAATCTGTACCGATTTTAATCTTATTTGACGGATCGTCATATTATGTTTGACAGCTAATTAATACTTGATACTGCGATGGTAGTGCAGTCTGTCGGATCCAATGTGAAACATTCTAAAATCAACAACTACTTACAAATTAATTTAAAAAAACATTTTCCTGTGGACCTAATTGTGAATCTAAACCATTCTCAAGGCCCCTTGAACACACACAAAAAATTTCATCAAAATCCGTACAGTCGTTTAGGAGGAGTTCAGTGACATACACACGCACACAAGATATATATGTATATTAAGAAAGATAGTAAGCTATGCGTTTTTTGGGCGTCGCATGTCAGTGCGTCTGATTAGTCTGTAGCATTGCTAATGATAGCTATCTATTATCGCTTTCGCTAAGGTAAAAAAGCCGTTTAAACCGAGTACATTTGCAGTTGAAGGGTTGGAGAATGATATAGGCTACTGTTTTTGGAGGAAAATATTGAATTTTCAGAGGAAAACACATTCAAATCAAATAAGCACTACAGATGGCGCTACTGGCGCAATAATGGTAAGACGTGAACAACACACGTGCGAAGCCGCGGATAACAGCTACTCGTAAACGCATAAAATACAGTAATATTTCATAATGTTATGTAACTTAAAAGCGAAATCCACTTTGAATTTCATAAAGTTTACTCATTAAAATTGTATGAAGTTCAGTGGCCAAGATCGATATCCAAAACGTTTGCCATTAACCAGCAACCCATACTGTTTCTGTACGAAGAGATTTCCCCAGAGATGTCATTGATAGTAAATAATACTGTCCTATTCGAGCGTAAGGAATTGTTTCCAGTTCCAACTCTCTCACGACATAAATCTCGTCTATAAATAGCTCCGAATAAAGTCGGGATTGGATCTCGCAAACGTTTTACTTCGAAGGGCGAAGGGTCACAGTTTTTCTTAGTATGGAATAGAACAGTTCATTTGCAATTTAAGACGTTGCTATTTGAAACCTCTCGTATTCTACTGACAATATCGTAGCGTTCAAATGTTATTATGTTTACTTCGTCATTACTGTGTATAGGCGACAATTGTTAATCCGTATCGGAGGCATTTAAAACATTTTAAAGCACAAATTAAATATGACAAAGTTTCAATTTAATGGAAACGCTCCCGAGCTTCGGGCCGGCGATACCCTATTTTAATTGATCGTATTTTACCTACTTCCGAATTAGTTATGGTGTTGCCATAGTTTACAACGGTGTGGTGGGCGGCAATTTAACGTGCGGACGGCACCGAGCTTTTAGGGCAACACTCAACGTAGCATGTCTGTGGCGGGTGTTGCGGTGTTCTGTGTGCTAAGAAATGTTTGTAAGGAAACAAATATTGGGCATTCGGTGCTTTCTGCCTACCCCGTTAGGGTACTGGCGTGATGGTATAATAATTATACTAACTTTTGACTATTATGGAAAACTGAACAATGACTGATGATGACTTCGATCAAAATGATACGAGCATTAAGATTGTTACAATCAATTTTAATTCGACTTTCGATCAGCAAACTATTAGAAGTAACGCTGCTTTTAAAGTAGAGAAGCGCTTATGAAATATTTTCTCCAGCGTAAGCTCATACAGGAGCTTAAGTCACGCTAAAGCTACAACTTCATACAAACTTTAACATTGTATTTCTGTATTTGCTATGAAGTTGTATTGTGATGTTGTGATTTAAATCGCAATAAGACGCATATTCTCTTTCAATTGGTAAAACAAAGAAACAAAAAATTGTTGGTCTTGATAAACAAATCGTCGATGAAAAATGATCACATCAAATGAGTAGACTGAGTAATTCCAGCAGCTTTTATGCAATACAAAAGTGACAGATAAGTTTGTTATTTGTCAAATAAAATTACGTTACGCTACATGACACATCCATGTCCCAATTTGGTAAATGACACCGCTTGGACGGATATCGTTAACGAGGACATATATGATAAGAGGCTATTTATTATACTTACTACATCAAGGGCCGTCTTGACCTATATCCAGCGTCTTATGTAATGTAATGTAATTATTCGTGCACGAGGATACTACACGTCCTGTTACAGTTTGTTCGAGAAAACGATTTCTAAGACGAAATATTTTTATTTACTATTTAGTATTTATTGAAGACTCGCTCAAGCAGTGGACCAATACAAGAGGATGGAAAAAAAAGAATAATAATATTGAACTACTATAAAAAGCATAACGGCGGCTTGTTAAAGGCAAAACACAAATTGAACTAATAATTCTGTCAACCCTTTAATGTACTATTTTGTGCAAATAAACGTCTTTGTCTCTGTCTCTGTCTCTGTCTCTGTCTCTGTCTCTGTCTTTGTCTTTGTCTTTGTTAAGGTTTGCACTCACTTAATAACCTGCACCTGGCTATTAGCGCTACTGGAACGATATTGAACTCGGAAGTTCATAGAACATTAACGAACATTCTTATTTTAATAACGTTTCCATCCAGAGTCTACTATTATGATTGTAACAAAAGACCCTATTCTTTTCAGCATGCCCGTAAACAAATAATGTTAAAAGAGTTGCTTTGATCAGCGAAAAATGCTTTAATCTTTTGACCTTTCCAAACGAGTTAGTTCCGGCACGAGCGCAATTTAGAAAAAACAAAATACAGTCGCGGAAAGCCCGCTTATTGTACAACGTTAGCACAAAACATAAAAGAGAGATCATAATGGGTTCGCTGTCCCGTTGGATCAATGATTACTTCTGACAGCTGAACAAGAGTGCTTGGATTCGAATCCGATTCATAACAAATACAAATGTGTAGAGCACGATTATCACGTATGTACTCAGAACATTCTATTATTTTAAAGTTACAGCAGTTATATTAAATTACTGAATATTGTATAATCAGAACTCGTCAACTTTCAAACAAAATCCGCAATCCCGTAAATAAAACTCGCAGTATCTGGACACCGAAAAAAAAAACGCAATCCAATTCTCGGCAACAGGGACTCCAAGCCACGAATTCAATCCCGTAAACGTTATGGAAAAACCTCTAATAGACTCCTTTTTATTTTTCACGAGTAATTACTGGTACAGAGAAATTTACGAAGTTAGTTTTACTTCAAGTTCTACGAACGTTTATAGCTTCAGACTTTAATGAGAAAATAAAAATTTTATACTTATGAACGTAATACACGAATGACTAATATCAAGTTAATGATAAAAAAAATTATGACAAAATTGCATTATTGCTCTCATACTTGTTTCCTACGTTTGTCAATACAGGAGTAAGGTACCTATATGAGAATATTAAGATTATATGAACAACACTTCTTAAACGGAACTGTCTCAAGAACTCGCAATCCTGAAAAAAGCTTGCAATACCAAAGGAACAGGACAAAAAAAATGCCCTTAACGTGTCTATGTTACGGGTAATGCCTACGCGTTTTGAAACAGCTTGTGATATTAATAAATTATTCTTATTAAAAAAGGGTCTGAATATGTAAACAGCCCCGCTGCTTCAAGACAGCCTGGGTACCAAGCGTGCAATGCTCCCCGCAGAGTTTTAAATCAGATTTTTTCCGACGAATGTAAATTTTACAACGTTTTTCAGGCAAACTTCATTCCGCTGCGAATGCGCTTTTTAAATATCGTTAAAACAACTTTTTCCCGACAGGTCGCATATGATTTTAGCTGGCAACATTCATTTTTTAACTCTTTGCTAACGCTTTCGTTGCCGTGTACTTGGCTTCTCTCACACGCCGACTTTGTAAATCAGTGATCCAAAAAATACTTTATATCTTCAACAATCGTCATTGCCATTTTCAATCCTTTGCCCACGTTTGCATTGGGTAGTCGAGTTATATGTTTTTGAGCAGAATAGCATTCCTAACTTAGATTCGAGATGATGTGAAACCTAAAGCTGTCGGGAAACGCTAATCCATTGTAACTGATTATTAAACTTAATTTTTTTAAAATTCAAAAAATTTACGTAGCTGGGAATCAAACACACAACCGCCGTTTGCAGTAAGCGTACGTAACCACTCGGTCAGATTTAATGAATGGCAAAAAATGTAAAATCGAAAAATAAAAAAAATTATACTATCCCATTATATCGGTGAATATCTAACTATCGGTAAATAGCGTTAAAATGCAAAGTTTAATATAAAGTTATAGTGTTACGTGGAAGGCGGTCTAGGCTCAGGTTCCTCAATAGTTATTCATTTAACTAGACATTTTAAGCCCGAAACCTCACCTCGAGCGCTCTTATTAACACGAAACAAGTAATTTTGTTCACGAAATTTCCCTAAGGCAACCTCCCAATAAACGCCAACTAGTTTCGAACATAATCAAGTTTATTTCATAAAGTTTAAGCTTATCAGGTGTTATTCGCGTCCGCTTATAGCTAGCAAGTACGGTGCCACTACATACTTATAAACTTAGATCAAGCCCCAAAGAAGATACCGCTACGCTTTGTACTGCCCAGTTATTTAAAACCCCAACGACATTCCGCTTTACGATAACATATGAATTATTATTGTTAACGTCATGTTTGATTGTTTCATTTTTGTTTTATGTCATAAAAGTAGACAACAAGGATATATGCCACTAAATGTTACTGTACATAAGTATAACTGGCTATTTCAAAATGCATGCGAATGTTGTTATCAGAAGGGGTGCACCCCACACCTATGCCCAATATTGGGAATATAAAATATATTTAGCCCAAACACAAAAGTAGAGTTAGCTCATTACACGAACTCACGCATGTATCCTTCAAACGTCCTTCTGATTGTTCTAAGGTTGCAAATACGTTTCTGAAAGTCGAATTGTCGCTTTGAAATATGAATCTTATTTATAGTTAATTCGGAGATAAGGCACGTATTTACAAATGGATTCTATTGAACGAAACGCGAGACGGATTTTGAATTTGCAAACGCCTCCATTAGAATTCATTGTGTTTACAGGGAATAGATGATATAGCACTTTCGCGTATTATGAAAGTTAGTACGTTTTGTATGTAAATTTTTCATTATTGCTTAGTAGCAGTGATAGCTTAGTTTGCGTTTTGGGATCGTACTCCGAAAGTCACCAAAAAAAGATGAATCCAATCTTCTCTCTGGCTAACTTAGTACTTAATTTGCCATCAAATCACCGTACGTAAGTCGTTTCGAGCTATAATTATTGTTGTGTTCATTCTACGCATGGTTTAGGGCTGATTTAAATAAAATATTCAATAGGTATTCGTGGTTACCTACAAATAACATGCCCGCACACGGTTGAGGGGAATTCTATGATATTTTAGATGTCGCGTGCCAACGATCATTCACGACCAAATGCCACCACACCGTCCGTATATTGGTCGGAACATATTGTGGTTACAGGCGCCATACGCATATAAATTGGCGCAGGTATTTTTGTATTTCCGCCGTATAATATGGTAACTTAGGGGTTTTAGTCCTTTATGTATTACATTTAATAAAACATAACCAAATCATTGGTACGAAGTAAATATTTCATAAGCAGTGCTGTCCAAAGTCAACTATGGCCTGAAAGCCAGCAATGGAATGATAAAAGAATTTATAATAGTGCTCTTGATAAAGATTTATTCTTTTAAAAATGTTTAATTTGTAAATGTTAATACGAGTTTATACTGTTTTTATATGACTTTTCAACTGACTGCCATGCCTTGACGCAACAAACTAAACAACATAAACATTAACAATTTTAAGCTATCCCCACATACCCGAAGCGAATCTCTCGGTGACATTCAATTCGCATGTCACATGCAGCCACAAATCGCGACGCTATGCCCACAACGATGTCACTCGCGAACAGAACAATGTCTCGCTGTGTTATGGTAAATTCATCCTAATATCAACGAACACTAAAGCAAGTCTTTAAAACGTTAAATAATAATCGATACAGAATAGAATCCTTTGTTTAACTTACTCCGATAATTGTGATGTGTCTTGGATTCCATTACATCTCTCTCGTCACTTGCTACGCTTCCCCTAATTTCTCGGTAATTAGTGGTTTGAAAGGTCCAATTGTACTGCGTCTCTCAGGGATACCTAGGTCGACCCAGATAGGCTCCCTTGTCACCCTATCCTCGTGACCTAGGCCCCGCATTCTATGTGATTTTCCTTAACCTCGTGAACTTTGATTACGGGTCTGTGGAAAGACCACCGCTGCACCTATCTCTAGCTTGAAATAACTGTTTAACAGCAAACGAGAACGAGAGACTGAAATCGAAACTACTCATGATGTAATTACTACGAATATATTCGTATTTATGTCCGTACAAAACAATAAACGTCTGTTGCATAATTTTGCAATAGGTTTGTGGTCGTTCGAATTATGAACATATCATAATTTCCCAAGAGCGAAAACGTACTAACATCGAGCATACCAACGGTTCTGTCTAATTGATCGTATTTCAAAGACCCCCGGGGGATTCGGGTCCAACTGTAGCTATAGTTTACACTTGGAATATTAAAACTTGGAACGTGCCTACAAATGATGTATAACAGTCAAAGAAAACAAATTAAATAGAATATGAAAGGATTTTGTCACAGTATTCAAGAAACTAGAACTTAATAATACTGTAGATCTTTGGCGTATATCTGATAGAAAATTTGAATGCACGAACTTATCTTAGTCCAAGAGACAAGTCGAAAAACTATAATAATAATTCATTAAACTGCCGCTAAAACAGCTATCTAAAATGGCGACTTGTCAATTGGGAAACGTGCATTCTATTCATACCCGTATTTAATATTCTACGAGCTATGAGGTTCCCATTCTAACCAAAACCTCGTAAACTGCTCGAACACTCGAAACAACTCCATTAAAGTTATATACCGCAACTCCTAATGCTTGTCAGGTATTTCGTCTGCGTACTGTTCTAACTAATACCACTATTAAACAATCCCCGGGGAGATGAGATCAATTAGTGTGTGCGCGAACTCGTATCGCGTCGGGTAATATGTGGTAGATTAAGTTCAAACTTGTAAATGAACTTTTTAACGTATCAACAAAGCGATTAACAATCAAAAACAAAATCAAGCCTCGAGTATTTTGGTGCTTAATCACGGAAAACCCATACAATAATTAAAGTTAAAACCATAAACGAACCGTCAAACAATTATTAAAATATAAAATAACATAATGTAAATATTAATTGGCGTTTTTTCTTTTAATTTACAGCTCAACAGACTTGCCGTCCGTGTGATTTAAAAAATTTTTTTTTTAATGAATTATTTTTTTTTAAAATTAAATGCGTATTTGGCAATTTCTAACTAAATTATTTTTCTTTTTCCCATCGCCCCACTTATCATCGTTATAAAATTACTACTCTTAATTTTTTCAGGGTTACAGAGCCTCTACCAGCGGAATTAATTGTCTTATGTATTTGTATTGCATTAATAAAAAAATCATTTCTCTTACACAATAATTAAATAACACGTAGCCAGAGAAGTGTTTTACGCAAATGAACGCTGCAAAGGAACTTCGTCAATAAACTATACCCCATCCTCTCAGATGTCGGAGACAAGTAAGAGATTTCAAAGTCCCGGTTTTAACCTCAAAGAGTTTAATAAAACTAGAAGCAACTTTCATCGTAAAACGGTAGGACTATTTGAAAACTTTTTAGCATTCGTCCCAATTTCGTTTCATATTCTTAATGGACTCAACGGTTGAAGTTACGCGATCGCTAAGATTCTTTTCATTCTATCTACGACTGTGTGACCCATATTTTTGTTATAATATTACCATAAAGCGGTCGTTTGATGAGGCGGAATGCAGCATCGCACTTTTAATGGCATCGCTTCGTAATAGCATCGCTTACAATAAGTTCCGTTTTATACAGCACTTCCTGTATAAAACAGTACTTTAAATGTATGCTCTCATTTAAGTAAATATATTCCAAATTTAAAACGTCTTGTTCATTAGATATTTCGTTTCAATGGAACACGAATACCGACGTCATTAGTTTGGATCGTGGCATAAAAACGATTGCAATTATGACGTTTGATCAAATATCAGGCAATCTATATGTATTTGTGTGATGAGCATGTATGTCTGTCCGTAACTCGTTGTCCCGGTAAAAGCTCGATGGAGCATAATGACAAGGCGACACCGGAGACGGGTTTTGTAGGTAAAAATTGTAATTCTCCCACTAATCAAAAAACAGCTGTAAGATTATCTATATAAGTGCATATTTAGACATAGATTTAGGTAGTTTATCAGTTGTCTGACTTTCGTAATGTATATTTATATAAATAAAAAAAAGTAAGACTTGAAGAACTGTTCCTAATTTGTTTCATTACATATTTAAGTAACTTACACCATCCGATCGAAGAACCAATACAATGATTTCCTTCAAAAAGTCGACCGCGAGAAGATGAAAAAATATTTACGAGTAAAAACTTATGAATAACCGACCGATAAATTACAAAAGCAGGCAAAATATACGATGATTAAAAAGAAAGGAAAAAGCGACGTAGATACATGATATTTTAATATTTGATATCTCAATATCCATCTCGGATAAATTGATTAATATAAGAGCTTTGCACGCGGCCCGCATTGGGCCAAATTGAAATTTTTACGTTCACCGAAACCTTCATAGACTTCATCTACTTAGTAATTTATTTATATCTGTTATAATTTAATAAAAACTTTATTTTCAGGCTTCACTTAGCTATGTAGCTGCTCCTTGTTCACTAATAAATGAACCTAAAAAAATCAAGTACACCTCGTCGCTTGTTTCTTTTGGTAATGAAAATTTCGGTGGTCTCGTAAAAGCTCAAACCTAGCCTAAGTTCTGAAACTTAGGTAGCTTCGTAAAGCGTCCTATCTTCTTTCTGCTCGTGAATATTGCGTCTTGTTGTAGTCTGCTAAATAGTACTTAAGTGAAAAAAAAATCTTAATCCTCTTTGAATAGTAGATCGCCCCTATTTGCATGCAAATAGCTCGCAATGACGTTTTTTAAATGCCGTTAACAAGGACAATGGTCGTAGCAACTCACTAAGCCCTCCCCTAGCAGGACTCCTCAATTAAAACTCTTTAAGAAAGAAACAACAATACTTAATTAGCTATAACGCTAAAATAGGGGAAGTTTCTTTGAATACGATTCGTAAGGGGCCCGAAATTAAGACGATCATCCAACTTTTTTCCTCCGGTACCAACATATTTGTGGCTTGAGGTCCTTAATGAAAAAACACCAGTTTCGAATGGTAACTTTTGTTAACATATACACGAAAGAATAGCCTCTCCTATCTCTAAAATTTCTGAGACGTCTCCTTTATCTTCATTATTTGTTTGCGGTTACAACAAGACCATCGTGAACAAAAACAGAACCCTCTGGAACAATTCAGCATCTACAAAAACGTAAAATTTTATTACATTATTGAATAACATACCAAGACGCTCTATCATCGGAGGATTTGGTCCCGTTTCTAACCAACAAAGTGTTGGTACACATCAATTCCGTCTCAATATCGGTAAGTGCACTATCTTCCGACGAAAACAACACCACACGAATATTCCGCCTTTGGATATTTCGTTGGAAAAATTCGTCACGAACCCTCGGCGTGCAGGCCGCAATGCATTCACGATCTCCCTTGTGAATACAAATAGCCTTCTAGGAAATGGGTACAGGGGCCGCGGTAGGCTACGTATATTGCGCCAGCGTTTAATATCCTTAAAATACCACAACATATTTTTGCATAGCACAAGAAGAATAGGGCAGGACGAAAATTCTTTTTCCAGTACGTCGCCTTGCAAGCCGACATCGTGGTCGCTTACCTACTGTTTCGTATGGTCACCATATAAGCCACTTCTACATGAAGCGATAGGTGCATTATGCTGATTGTATTATAAAGACCTCTTCCCATAAACAAAACCAGCATGAGACATTTCTGCAACAATTTCCTGGCCATACCAGGAAAGCCTGACACTCAAGCCATTCCAAGGTTAATATCCGTTAACTTCAAATTTAATTTTACGAGAAGTATAATATCGATTCTTCTAAGAAAACAAGCGAATTTTAATGATCTTTTAAGTTAAGATCATATTTTGTCTAAATTTACTGCCACATTTTGAAGGGGCGATACAAAATAAGATTTCCGTGGGCGTCCCTATACTTTAATGCCGACATTTGCATCCCTTTATTAACATAATACCTGCCCTTAGCCGGTCCCTAAAATGTTTCTTTAGGCACCACGGAAATATGAGAGGCAGCTAACAAGTATACCCACTTGAATTTATTATCATCCGACGTCTATTTATATTAAGAACTCCTACGATTCTGAACGGCTAAGATTTATCCGCCCACTGGCAATTGTGGGATAAATTCATAAGTGTTTTCCGGTTATGTTATTCTAAATACAAATCCAAATTTCCGTTTACGTAACGATCTAACAGCATGTGTGGGTACAGTACGATTTCTCATGAGTGTTTGTGAAATTTGAACGAGGAAAACAAAAGAAAACCCGACTGTATTACATACCAACAACATTGACCATTGTATTAACGATTCTCTTACCACTGCGACCCACTCGGCCGTATGAATCGCAACCAATAATTGCAGAGGATAGACTAATGAGTGGACGAGTGAACCCTTTCAATCCAACCCTCGAGGAAAAAAGGTCAACCCATTCACTCTTCTGATTAATTGCTATTGGTTTTTTCGAACCGCCGTACGCCTGTAAGTACTACAAGCCGTAATTAAGTACGACATTGAGGCCCTTTTATTAGCTCTCTTATTTAATACATTGGACAGCTGTTGCGTTTTTTTCCGTACAACATTAATAATTGTGTATACAAATTATATTAGGATTGAAGGAAATTACACAAAACACATACATTTTTCTTGATGAGCTGACAACCTATTTTCTGACTGTGTTACCATTAGTTTGTAGAATACTTAATATATTAGTTGGACTGTCGTGTGTCCGTTCGCGTAAAAAAATCTAATAGCGATTTAATCGAAATTGATTGGAATTATTTCATGATCATTACTACAAGCCCATTTCCCTCTACTGTTAGAGATAGACCTCCCAAGGCACGCCACATCACCCAGTCTCAGTCCTCCGCATCCGGACCGCTCCTAGCTACTGTCTATGTTATCAGTACTTCTTCACTCTAGTACACGCCTACCCCAGCAATTATGTTCGGCGGCAGACGCAACCAGCCCACTGGCACTTTACTTAAATATAAGTATCCTATATTAAAATCCAAGGGGAGATAGAAACAAAGAAAACTCGCTATAAACGTGAGAACGCAGAGGATGAACATCCTTTCCAATGTTATTGGACACTCGAAAGAAACATCGATAAACACCCTTAGCTATTAATCGGATCGATATGAAAAACAAGCCACTTACCGCTCGTTAGGTAAACTCCGATCCTTTATCCGATATCTATTGGGGTTAAGCCGATGAAGTCGTCTATTTGAATTAAATTTCGAGGGTCCCTCGGCCACTCTTTCCACTCGACCCTACCAATCGCACTGGAGTGCAAAGGTTGCCAACTTGCCTGACAAACAACAAGCGAAGATGTATTTCATCGCTGATAGAATAATCTTACACAAATGACATATTTTAAGAGACCAATAAAAACACAAACTCTGCAAACAATTTTTTGGCATCTTTGTCTAATGGACCCTGGCTACTAAAACGGAGGTCCCAGGATCGATTTCCAGCCAGGGCGAAAATTTGTGTGAAAGCCACATGCGTGTGTTGGTTCTGGGTGTAATAAAAATATATCTTTTAATCAGCTGTGCGGTTACAAGCAGCACCATACACCATAACACAAGCAGTTGCCTAATTTGCAATCAGATAGCGATACGTGTAATTGTAGCGTAATGTGTAATAATTCGACATATTCCTAAGCCCCAAGCATTTTTTTCTAATAGGTTATATTTTATCACCCAGTTAATAAAGACGATACGGGCAAATGAGAATATTACAACCGCAAAATCGTATATTAAATTTCAACATTTGAAATCTTGCTTCAATGTAAAAGCAAATAATGTAGTAATTTATTTTGCGAAACGTATTAATATGATATTAAAAATGTGATAACAATTCACCAATTTAACTTACATTTTAAAGGCAAATTGTATTTTATTATACCTACTATTAATTAATTAACATTATTAATAGTAGGTATAATAAACAAGTAAACAGCTTATATGTACGTACATATAAGC
>DWEM01001053.1:0-15660 GCA_018245935.1 Agara belti belti | reverse complement strand
TCCTTCACCGTTACAGCGAGTGATATTTAAATGTTACTTATAAAACGCACGTAATAAATCAGAGGTGCGTGCCAGGACCGAACCCAGACCCCTCGGACTGAGAGGCTGAATTTCAAACCACCAGGCTATCACTGCTAATTATTAAATGTACTAGTACTACGACTATTTAGTAAATGTAAAAGAAACTTGGCATATTCGTGACGTACATACGTATGTTTGTTAAGTGCTTATGTACTGTTTAGTTACAAAATTTAATTCTTAAGAAAAGACAGATTGTAATCAGAAAAGATAAAGTGGACACGCCCTCTTAATTACTCGTGGGGTCTTTCCTTTTGAGATCACTTGCTGACCCGATGGGAGATTAAGAGAATGTATAGTTTGGGTATTTGTAAGTGTCCCTATGGGGTTGATGAAAATAGAAGCAGCGTTCCGCAATCGCGAGAGGGGCCTATGCCCAGCATTGGGAAATAGAAAGTGTTGCTGCTAACAGCCAGCCAGTGATTTGATATGTTAGTTTCTAAACAATCTGTGGTAACAGTAACAGCACGTAAGAATAACAGTAAAGAAAGGGCTTACGAAATTTAATTCGTCCAATCCATAGCAAAATTAGAATACCATTTCTTCTTGGCTGATAAAATATAATTTCTAAAAAGCCATTTTTTTTTTAATACCTCAAATAGTTATCAGCGGCGTTATCTTTACACTTGTACGCAATAAAAACACAAAATGCAACAGCTTTTTCAACGCCATGCACATAATGGTCCATTAAACGGTCTATTCATTTGTAACTTGAATTCTTCAAAGCGCACAAAACAATAGAGTTAACAACGAGGTTGGATTGTGATCCGGAACATTCGCGAGAATAAAACAATTGTATAGGCGAGGAAATAGCGAACAATATGGACGATTGTGAAAACGTGCAACATACGTGAACGTGAAAAGACCGAATGAAAACCGACGAATAACAGTAAATGTTCATTAGCTCACTTCGTATTACTATTTTTATAAGACTCTTTTATCGTTGATTGTATGAGAGAGGGAATGCAACAGTTACCTAAGTACTGTATTTAGTATATAGTCACGCTATTAATTCTCTGCGACAGCATAGCCGTCTCTTCCTGTTGCCACGTCCGTGTTAAAAGTGTGTTCCCGTATTAAATTGTATACTAAATATACGTTAACACCATTAAGTGGCTATTTGACGAACCCTTAAAAGTGGTTTCGGCTACCTGAAGATACAACACTGCCCATGTACCTATGTACCATATCTGTACTAATATTATAAAGAGGAAAGATTTGTGTGTGTGTGTGTGTGTGTGTGTGTGTGCGTGTGTGTGTGTGTGTGTGTGTGTATGTAACGAATAGGCTCACAAACTACTGAACCGATTTCAAAAATTCTTTCACCACTTGAATGCTACATGATCACTGATCAATATAGGGTATATTATATACAAGCTTTTGCCCGCGACTTCGTCCGCGCGGAGCAGTTTCTATCTGTATTATTAGCAATAAAAGTATCCTAGGAAATTAAAATGCTGCCCAAAGCTACTATTTCACGCGAACGAAGTCGCAGGCAAAAGCTAGTAACTTATAAATTCTCCCAATCAAGAATTGGCTAAGGTATGGCCTTTGCCTTTGGATATAATATAATTATTAGTATGATTCTGTTCTTTGCGTTAAAGTGGAACGGCCTAGTGTTTTAAATGTTTAAAGTTTTACCAATATTTTGTTATTGCTTTTTCATAGACGCATTATCAATAATGCTTTACTTCAACTGAATTCAGTGATACACTACCTGTTTTTTTTAAATCACTTTCATTGACCTTGGATGCGAACCCGGAATGTACTCGAGCGCCGATCTAGTCCAATCGTAAAACTTCGACTCGATTATGCAACTCGACTCGTAAACTTTTTAAAACCAATCTAACGTAATGCTTTTTACCACTCTGCATTTATTTCGTTTTACACTTTCGATCGTAACATCATACAATTTAACTGGCACGGATGTTATCGTACGAGTGTGCCTTCTGTTTAAAGGCACGCGCATATAATACTACGTAATGGTGCGCGTAATGCACATTATGATGCTGAGCGAATAAAAATCCAGCGCGGACATAATTTACGAGTGGACGATCTATTTCTGAAATCTCATTGCTGAGAAGGCTCTTTATTCACGGACAGTAAATAAATTACAGTAACTTCAGCGAATAAACACCGTACACCCGCTGTAATTCGACAAAAGTTTTGCAGGGCGATGTCAGACTATCGAATTTGTCTGATTGTAAACTACTGCCTAAGACCCTCTATAATGAGGATTTTTTGTAAAAAAGTACCTTGTAATCCGACAAATTACAAATCAAAGAATCTCGTTGAACTACGAATCATTAATTTAGTAAACACTTGCCGAAATTTTTATGTAGGTACAATCAACAGTGACAGAATGTCGGAATCGCGGGTGCGTCGGATTAGACCGGGCCCGGATTACTGGACGTCCACTGTAATAATAACTGTGATTATTGCACACAAGACTGTCTGTTTCCAACATAGGCAATTAAATGATTACGCTAAGGTAACGGGACAGCTGATAAACATAGTACCAGAACAAAGAAATGTACTAATAACACAAGTTTACGTCCTGAGTTGGAATCGAAGCCGTGACCTCCGGTTTGCAGGCAGTATAATCAATTCGAGAAATGAAAGTTTCCAAGCCAAGATAAAGTACAAGAAAGGTTACCACCGCGGCTTGCCATAAACAATTTTTTAATCGAAATCCAAAAGAAACAATAATGGAAACGATGACGATGTTTAACGTTATTTTTACGAGGTAGGAGTTTGGATACGTGGATAATAAAATGTACCACGCATGCCTACAAAAAGCCTATTCACCTTTGCAGTAAGGTCTTATAATTGCTGAATTTTATTGCGTGTTAATCGGACTTTATTGAGGGATTATTCCAGTGTGAAACGTGCTGTGGAACACAATAGTCATTCCAACTAGCGCTCGCTGGTTCCATTTAAAATTAGCATTATGTGTATGAACTTCTATCTCTCGCTCATCTTCTGCTTATAATATATAAACAAAAATCGATTCCCCAAAATAATCGGTCTTTGAGAAAACAATAGATTTGTTGTTCGAATGATTGATTATAACCGGCAATTGTTTATTATTCTGTTAATAGAATCACTGTTTATTTTATAATTCGTGAACGAGGTATGAGTAACGATAGCTTTGTTTGTGGGTTTGTTTGTTTGTTTGTTTGCCGTAAACAATCTCGTAGCGCGCATCCGCGGTTCGTCGCCCTCGGAGACGATGAACTTGGACCGGACCGGTGACAAAAAAATGTTGACCAACGTTACATAAGTACGTCGCGTGTGTAGGGCCGCGCGGACCTTGCTATGTTGAATTCACTGTGTTATGTTGGTCTGATGCAACAATGTGTAACAATCCCACAAAACACAAAGACGACATGTTGGTTTGACCAAATGAACAATGATCTTAATAAAAATTAACAGACATTAACTTTTGATAATAAAATTAACACAAAAACCTTGGCCAGATCTCCGATATAGCACATTTTGGTATATTAACATTTCAGTTAGATTTTCTGCGGCTTACAGTCTTAGGTGACAAAGTGGAACGGGAAAAATCAAGTGGAAGAAATGACAACTTTCTGTAGCCTTTCAAAAAACACTTTTTGGACATACCTAAATATACAATTTCCTGAATGAGTATGCATTTTTAAAGAGTGAGATATTTATGTATTTTTAATTAATGACATATTAATCACAGACTAGTACATAGTTTGAATTTCAGTCTCCCACTCTGTGGGTCTGGGTTCAAATTCTGGCACGCACCTCTGACTTTAAAAAGTTAGATGCGTTTTATAAATTTAAATATCACTCGATATAACGGCGAAACCAAACATCGTAATAAACCAGCACACCTTAAAGTATGTTATAAAACATGTCATTTTTTCTGCGATGTATGAAGTCTGCAAATCCGCCCTTGTCCAGCGAGGTAGTATAGGGTCTAAGACCTCCTCATTATGAGAGTAGAGCCGTGTTCAACAGTGGAACACTAGAAGGGTCAGAAAATAATGTTTTTAGAAATGTCTACGATGTAGTTTAGTTTATTAGCTTTTTGAAAGTACAAGCTCTAGTGTGAAGTGCCCCACGATAGTATTACTACACCCAGACAGGCACAGACCGCAGGTGACCACCTCCGAGCACAATGCACAAACACAACCTCGAACTCACCTCGAGCGGCTGACGACCCCGAACTTGGAGATTACCATTTCAAATCTCACCAATTTACATACCAACGGTTATTTGACTGGTTTCGCTAATAGATGTCACCGCGCATAAAATAATAAAATATTCAAATATGTTTTGTTAAATATCATTATAGATATTACAAACCCGTCTATTACATTCTATTATGAGGCCAGGCGTAGACTAAACATCTCCTCTCGTTACGGTCCTGACAGCCTTTTATAGCCTCTTCTGCTATCATGAAGGCCAGTCAATCTATTAGAGGCACTTTCGACCTGGTCTTCCTCTACCATTCATAGTGGCAAAGCGCACGCAATCTTCGTTGCGCTATTAACTAAATACGCACTTGGAATCGAACAAAGAGTGACCGCGTTCAGACCTTTGTTACCAAGTTTACTTATTATTAACATGATGGTTCGACATGTAAGCAATAAGTTGCTCTTAACTCTATGCCATATACCAAGAGCGAGGACAACAACGACAAATCGCCAGGTTGGTAACGGATACCAGAATTGATCGTCCATCAATTTGCTCATCCAGTATCTTTATCGGAGGCCTTGGATATAAACGGTAAGGACTAATTTCGCACAATATGCTCTAAAAACCTGCTAACACACATAATAAACCATAAAAACCGTAAACCGAGACGTTCCGCAGTTAACATTGAAATGCTATAAAACGTTGATTAGTAATTACGAAAGAAAAATTGAAGTTATAAAGCAAAATTACCTATTTCTCGCATACGTCTATTAAAAGTCCATAGGTTGGATGACAAAGTGTTTTTAAGGGTTTATTTATATTATGTCATGTTTGTTATACTGTACATACGTTGCCATGTCGTGTCATTGACCTCTTCTGGTTCATATTTAGCTAGCATAAATACTAGATAAAAATTATGTGTAAATATTTTGAATACAGGGTTAGCCCTGTATTCAAAATATATATACACACAGAACAGTACCTTGTTGTACAATACCTTGTTCTGTGTGTGCCTGTAATAATAATATCTCTATGAGTATTATGTAGTATCACTACGTAGTATAAAACAAAGTCGCTTTCCGCTGTCTGTCCCTATGTGTGCTTAAATCTTTAAAACTACGCAACGGATTTTGATGCGGTTTTGGTACTCATCACATAAAAGTTTGTCCCGAGTGGGAATCGAACTCGGAACATTCGGTTTTGCAGTCAGGGTCTTTAACTGCTCGACCACGAGCCCGGACAATTAATATATTATACGTACAGACGAGTAATGTAAATAAGTGAAGAAATTAATAATGATGGACACACTATGCCAACTGTATCTACTGGTTGCACAGATATAAGTTGTCCCAGATTCCACTGATACTATACAATATGTATTTCTCAATAAGGTCGATTCCGTGTGCTTCGCATCCTGTAAGCGTAATGCTCGCCGCGCCGGTGAAGTAAACTACATACATACTTTCTAATGTCGGGGAAATGTTCCAAGTGTTCTCTTTTACTTGGAGCGAAACGTACATCTGGGTAAGCGCTACGACGAAACATTAACATTATTTATACATATTGTATTTAAATATTTTAAATAATATCATACATGATATTATATTTATATACTAATGACAACAATTCAAAGACTATTTTATTAAAAGAAAATATCCACCGCCGTCTGTATGAAAAGTTTTTTCGAACTATGCAACGGATTTTAATGCGGTTTTCATCGATACACAGAGCGGTTCAATAGCCGTTCACTGTTCCCGTACTGAGCACGGGACTCCGCGAAATGATTGACTTCACAGACCTCAGTTACATTATACATATATTTCTTTCACCGTTACACTTATTAGCTAGTGATAGTTAGCTTCAGGTTATGAACCCCTAAGATTAAAACCCGCACCCCCCGGAAGGCGAGACTGAAAGCACAAGGTTACCTTTGCTATATTGAATTGGTCTTCGTTAAGTGCGAGTACATCTTGAGTACATATATGATTAACCTCTACCTCTTCCGACACTACCGTTCATACTCGTCTTAAAAACCTGCCTTTTGATTCTGTCTTCGTTCATTCTGAACATGCTCGTACATCGTTCATATGTAAATACAGTATTAGCGCGGTCGGTGATTAAAGCACTAATGTAAATTTAAAGAGAGTACTTGAAATGAATGAAACAGTAATGTTCTTTATTTCGAACGATTACATATGCGAGGTAAAATAAAGTTTATGTCACACACTGTGTTAATAAAAGTAAAAGTGCATTGACACTGTCCGCACTATTATTATCCATTAACGTGACATTTTAAAATATTCGACACTGAAAAATTGTTATAGGGGAACCAAAATTATTGATATAGTAAAACATAACTGCATATGTTTGTTTCTCTTTTTAATTTAGAATTTTAATCCTTAATAATTGCATCACTGTCAATAATATAAATTATAATTCTTCTTTTCATTTAGGACAGAACCAATTCTGGTTCATCGATTATTGTATGTTGTTTGCATCAATGATTGAGGAGACATTTGTGCACGTCCATATTTCTAAATGTCGTTACTATATTTGATTATGTTAGTGTTGACTTTACTTATTTATTTGAATAAATAAATTATTGAAATAAAATAAAAAGTATAAAATGCCGTTTAACAGTATATCGTGTTCAGTCCATTCCATCTAAGGCACAGGTTCTCAAACTTAATTCGTGTATTGGCCGCTTTGACAATTGATTATTTTTTAATGCACACCAAAATACGTTATTTCAAATATCTCTAGTGTCTCATGTATCCCGGACTCCTTTAAATAACTTCATTGCCCTCAATATCCTCTAGCTAGAACCTTTACCGCCACCGTGAAAGCCTCCAGCGCCCGCAAGGGGGCGATATCGTCCAGTTAGAGAAAGACTGCTCTAAAGCAACACCTAAGACGGACAGTGCATAAACCGCTTTTCTCAAGTTCCACATAATTACGACGCAGATGTAAACGGCGTGTAAACTACTGTGAAAGTAGCATTTGCGGTAGCAGCGGCCGTTCAAAACGTTTTCAAAAATGATTGCGATAATACACGTCGACGAATGTGTTTATAACTAAAGAAGACGAAGATATGAGATTAGTATGAGCATTTTTTTTTGACCTTTTTTGTTGGTCCACTCACCACCACCACTCACCACACCACCACCACCACTCACCACACACCGGGTCTCCTCTCATGGTGAGAGGGATTTAGGCCATAGTCTACCACGCTGGCCAAGTGCGGATTGGTAGACTTAACGCACCTCAGAAAATATTATATAATTTATTTATAACATCTCTAAGGTGTGCAGGTTTCCTCACGATGTTTTCCTTCACCGTTATAGCGAGTAGTATTTAAATTTTACTTATAAAACGCACGTAATAAATCAGAGGTGCGTGCCAGGATCGAACCCAGACCCACCTTAGTGGGAAGCTAAATTCAAACCACTAGGCTATTACTACTTATCTGCTTATGAGCATACTTCTTACCAATGAAGCTTAATGTAAAATTTCAATTATGTGCATTGAAAAGTGCTTACAAAGGTATATATTTGTAAGAAAACATGTTTTAGTACTAATCAAAACTAGTAGAGAATTATAAGAATTAGGGCAATTTCACACGCGGCTATCTTATTTCAAATTAGGTTATGAAATGTCTGTGTTTGTCCTCGATACTATCACGCACACTCACTCGTGTATTCGTATTATAAAAGAGACAGAAAGAGAAAATGGCACGGATTGAGCATAACGCTTTTTGCTTACGTGACGATTATTCCCATTCGACTCCTATCGCAAGTCGCGTTAAGGGATTGTCTTCCAGCAAAGAAAGGACGTATTATTTACACGTAACAATAATAATATGTAATATAAAAGTTGTACTTACTTAGAGTTGTTTCTCATATTGAAGTTGGTCGACATGTATTCGGCGTCCCCACTGCGAACAAACGGAAAATATGCGTTTAACAGAAACGTAAGGCAGTGTCACGTCCGACTTTACAAATTTACGTTTAATAAATTGAAAACTGAATATCTAACAGCAATAGAACATCATGGTATGTATAGCTTCAAGTTATTTTAGTGGGCCATATCATATCGTGCCTTAACAACATTGAAGACGTTATTTTGTCGTTCATTTGCTCGGTTAGAAATGATATGCAAATAATACAAAGCAAAATTCTAATTAATACGTATTATCGTTATAAATTCAAGGTCATTGACGTCGTCAATTGGATTTCGTATTTAAAGAACATAAATGTTAACGCTGCGAATCAATTATTTTGTGAAGTTCATTAAATAACATTAAATATGATACAATATCATTTTCATATAAAATTAATGTCATATTTATATTATATGTATATGAATAAACGTTTACGTGATATTCAATGAACACCAATAAATAACAATAATGCAATGTTTAGGGTTCCAAAAAAACCCAAAATCACACAACCTTTCGCAAAATTCGAATATAAAATAAAGATTCAACGCGATTGTAGCCGCGAGGCGCAACTATGTGAAATAAATTAGATGTTAATATCCTTCAGCATTACATACATATACTTAAATCTACCTATACCTTCATAATATATTCATAGCGAGACTAAAACCTGTTCGGAGTGTAAAGGAAGCGACCGCAAATCTTCTCTGTGCTCTGCCAAAGGCCGCGCCACGAACGAAACGATAATCACATAAGAGATAATACCGCGTTGTGGTACGTGACAGGTCGTGTATTTAATATGCTGTTGTTCTGAATGTCTGATGTGAGCTATAAAACATATAATAACAATAATCTCACTATGCAGTGCGGAAACGCCGCCAGTGTTTTGGGAACCATGCCCCAAGAGGAAATTTTAGAGGAAATTTTTTGTTTATAAATTTTTAGTTTTTTTTTCCTTTTTTATATATTTATATTGTAAATAATCATGTCTCGAAAGTTAAATAAAATATAGTCTTACTTCTATTACTTGCTTCTATTACTTAAAAATTAAATTAAAAAAAAACAAAATATTGTCTAATCATTATTCTGTATACCTATGCCTAAATATTTATATCGTAATTATTTAAATTCCTAATTTAAAGTATTAAAGAGAGTAATTTGTGAAGTAAATCGAAATATTTAATAATTCAATTATTTACACGTAACAACTGTATATTTTATATTTTTTTTTATAAAAGATTTAAATAAGAAATACATTTCTGATGAATGATGCTAGATAATGAATGAACAATGAATATACATAGCTACATGAAGCTAAAAATGTATGAGCTAATTAAGTTTAGGTTCTCCATAACGTTCTCCAGAATTTCTGCATCAGTTGAGTCCCCGGTCAAAACCTTTTTACTTTTCGCAGCTACCCTATCGTATAAGAAAGAAGCGTAGCCGAGTGAAGTTTCCCAATGAGGCAGACGGGGTCAAACGTTCCCACTGCGAGAGGATACTTGAGCCCAACAGTGAAGTAACAAAGTAAATAAGTCGGCACGTCGCATACACGTCAGTCAATTCCCCACCAGCATCTCCGCGTAGAATGCATTCACGAGCTAAATCCGTGATACCCTCCAAGTTGGTACTCGCCGATCGTATGTGTATGCAAATTTCAGAATAGAGTAAAGTGACTAACCGACAAATTGGTACAATATGTAGGTGTAATGAGACACTTCCTATGCTATCATGCGCCGGTGTCACTCCGCATGAACTCTGTATACGCAATGACTCCTTCGGATGTCTCTTGCAACAATTTTTTCTACCTTCCATTGTTCAACCGCTGGACACGGGCCACTATGAAGTGAGAAGGTTTTAAGTCATTACATAATATACTCTCGTCGGTTTCTTCGCAATGTTCTCCTTCATCGTTACATCGAGTGATATTTATGCGTTCCTGTGTTACCATGATAAAAAAGATGGATGTAAATTCCATATCACCTCTCTCTCTATCAAAATACAAGCGATCTTAAAATAGCAGTAGAGATCGTGAGACAGCGCAGCCGCAGATCGAAGATATCGTTAACGGCGATTAAGTGGTACGTAGCTGTTGGTAATTCACAATAATTACCAGTGGAAAGTGCTAACTAGCATCTGTCGAGTATGAGTCTAGCGAAACCGGTCGAATCCGTTTCTTTGAGGCACTTTTCACATCAAGTTGCTGGATGAACTTGTACCATAGCTACACCTATTTCCACCGTGAACCTCATGTACAATAGCATCAAGGAAAAAATCGGTCTGTACAACATACGTATTCGATTTGTTTTTATTAATGGAGCGAAATGAGATCGGGGCGCTAGAGTGACTTCCGTAACGTGTCATTGGATGATAGTGTGAAGTGACCCTAAGGCTGCCTTAAAAAATAATTAAATGAGCGATAAGCGGATGGCTATGAACGAAACTCGTTTTCTATAAACGTTTGAGGAGTGTTCTAAAATTCAATACCTATCTTTAAAATGCTTTGTTTTAACATTTCAACTGTTCAGGTTCCATATTGATAATAGCCGGTATGTATGTATTACCTATGCAGATATATTGGCTCTGGCCTCATAATATAGTGGTCGGAGACCCTGACTGCAAAACCGGAGGCACTGGGTTCAATTCCCACCCAGAACAAACGTGTGTGTGATGCGTACATTTGTTTGTTCTGTGTCTAGGTATGTATAATAAAAATATCTATTTAAGTATTATATAGTTTATCAGCTGTCCGTTTACCATAACACAAGCATTCAATTGCCTATTTGGGAATGAGACCGACTTGTGTAGAATCGTCCTCGGTTATTATTAATATTATATTATTATTATTACCTGCGTTACTTATGCGGACGTCCGCGACCGTCGAAAATTAGAACTGATAGTTTTTCAAAAGTAGGATGAGTTATCTTGTTCTAAGTTTGCGTGCTCTATCTTAGTAGAATAGATTTTTCCAATCAGGCGGAATGAAAGAAATAGCTAGCGACGGTGCGATATAACTGGCTTTTGTTATCTTTTAGAATAACTCAATATAACAGGACACTTACGAACTAAAGTAAGTTAGAACTGAACAACGTAATTTTTTAAAATCCTTTTTACAATGAACAATATAGCTTGTAGACTTCCACGAATAAATATGTATGTAATCCGCAGTCATGCTAAACGAAACGTTGTTTTATCTTTAACCAATTCTTTTTTAATCGCATAAAAATATTCACCACCTTAAGTAATTCAGCGAATGCTGTTTTTTTATACTAAAATGTCCTACTACTTTAACATATCTAGGTACGTACGTAAGTAGAATGTTTGAATGTGATATTATTATAGAACATACGAAATTTAGATTACAAACAACGATCTGTACCTTATAAATCGGAGGGAAATACTGCAAACAATGGACAAGAGAGACCAAACCTTTTTCTTAGTTACAGCGCTTTTGATAAATAGTCGTATCATAATAAAACACCAATGTTCACACGAAAGCCATCGTGACAATGAAAGCCTGGGTAATTCAAAAAACCAAATGTTGCGATTTTATCTACAAATGGCATTTAAACTTAATTAAAGGCAACTATGCACACAATGGCACAATATAATTCACAGAATATACACGTGGCACGGATAAGAGACATGCAAGTTTCGCCCTTGACATTGTAACACATGCTACATGCACTCATTATAACTAATTAATGTTCCTGGCATTTCTATTCAAGCGTAGATGCACGTAAACCGTTTGAAGGGCGAAGGTAATAGAACGACAAAAATAAAGCCGTTATTCAATTACCTCTACTAGATTGTTTCTGGCCGTTTTGATGTGTAGTTTGTAAGAAATATAACTCGTAACAACATGACAGCAATTTTACAAACTTGTGTGTTTCCAATTGTCCAGCTATTAAAGAAACCGTCTATTGAGCCTGAGGTAGCGGGTTCTATGTGGACTAACATGAGAGCAATAATTTTAGAATTCAGAGCAGATAATCCCCACCTTCGAAATCCTCCTGTTTGAAGAGCGGCCGCAATATACCATCGATTAAAATGTCTGTATAAGAACAGTTGCTTTTTCTTATAATTAGAATGTTATTATTAGCCGGCCCTCGCCTTCTGGCTATGCATAAATTAATAAACGGACGATACACTTATATTATGCCAAATGCGCAGTGTTGGATGCACGTATATTTCTTTTACAGCTAGTTTATTCCCGTTAGTTGATATTGTGATCGCGTCGAAAAACGGAATGACTTATTTATATTGTCTATGAAATAAGATCCCAGTTGTATGTGTAAACGTTTTGAATATAGGTCACGTTTTATAACTTAGAAATACATATACATAGTTATAATACGGAACACGTACTCGAAGTGAGCTCGTGTCGCCGACTTACAATTGTGTGGCAAAAGTGAAAGTGTTCAGATACTTATATTGTATTTATGTGTTTGTTTGCATCCAAAAATCGTGTTCGTCGCTCGGTTTGTGTTTGTATACGGCTTGAATGTACTCGTTGCCCGTTTTAAACGGTCCAGACATTCTTGAAGGTTAAACGGCTACTTTCTATCGATAATAGTTATATATGTTTAAAGTGTTCTTCGGTACATCAAGGCATGTATGAAAATTTGACGATACCTGTTACTCGGGTACCCGGGAAGTATTCTAGAGGCGTGCACGGTCTCTTTATAAATCGTTGGTGGATCTATGGCAGTGTCAGTGGCATAGGGGGCTTATAAATGTACCAGTAACGTTTCGAAATGTATTTTAATTATATTTCGTTTTCAATATTAATTTATGTGAGACGAAAATCTTAAATGCGATTTTTAATTTAAATATTAGTATATCTGTTTGTTATATGTAGAAGGACCTAATTAATGTTATTTGTTAAGATTAACACAATAATGATTGAGCTAGGTACTTTAAATAATTTGAAATATAAGTTCTTTTTTTTATTTCATTTCAATGATAGACGTTTCGAATATTCTTATTTAGGGATAATTTGTTTCCACTGTCTTAGGTACCTCAAATGCTACGTAAATTGTCCTCAAGACACATGACTATTTCAAGAGCGAGGAAAATACAGATTGATTACATTAACACGAGGATGTGCAGCGCAAAGACAGACGCCATGAATTATACTGGACACGTTCATTAACGTTTTAAGGTAACGGTGACATTGATGTCCCTTGGTGAAACCCATTAATATTAGGATTACATTGTTACGATAACGGGTTGCCTTTTGAGTTCCTTTACATTATACAGTTATAACTTTACGATCCGAGGACGGCGCTGGTTCCGAATAATATCGATTTTATTCAAGACCGCTTATGTATCTAACTGCAGCGATGTTTAAGTTACGAGATTTAAGTCCAACACGGCTTCTTTCAATCAGCAACGCTTGCCACATCGTGAAGATCGGCTGTAATTATAGTGGAACACGCTAAAAGGACTAATATTAAATTCCCCGAGCTCTGCAATAAAACTAATTACGTTTAACGTGGAATATATCGGAACGGTATTTGCATATTGGGGAAGGAAATCCCCAGACAGGAAGTAGCTTAGCAATTCTAAGTGGTCTACGCTAACGGGGACATTGGCAAGGGAAATTAATGCCATTTCGTCCTTGGCCTTCGGAACGACATGAAGTTAATAAAACCCAATGGCGAGAAACACGTGCAAGTTTGGTTTTTATTTTAAGAATTTGCTTCATTAGATAATGTTTATGAGTTAATGAGGGATTTTTGACATTAAAATTTTAAACAAAGCAAACTTTTTGTTTTCAAGCAATGTGTATAATATAACTACTTTTGCAGGTATATTCGGCGTCATTTTCTTTGAGTCAATACCGGACAAATGGAAAATAGAAATAATATAACTACTAAATAATATAAATAAATAAATAAATAAATAAATATGAGTTACAATGTTGTTCTGATCTGAATTGTCACTCCGGGACTATCCATATACCCATATTTCACAGAATTCACAAGAAAATTGGCTGGTATCTTCCACGACAAGTTTCAACATCGCTATTGTGGACTATTGGTAGTTGGAATAAAATCGGCGTAACAAATTCGTTTCATTGTTATGACATGGACCTGCAAAGGTTGACGCAAACTTCAGGCGATTACATAGAGCTGTTGACGTTGGGCCCGAGCGACGGACGAATGAGTGATGTCCTTTTTGCATCCACCTTTTAGCACACTTATAAAGAGGGATCAGGAAGGACGTTATTTTGTTTTTGGGTATGCATCTGGAGATTCGACCTGCTATGGAAAGAATTGTTTTTGTTTTTTCGTAAGTTTCATTCGCTTCAATGTAGTACGAAATTCCCTTTCATGTGGCGCCTTCTTTATACGTCCATATCACCGCAGCCTACTCTCCTGCATCTTATCGGCGATGTCGCACACGCCTAGGCTACAATTTTGGCAGCCAATATAAACATTTCACCGTCCCCCGTTGTTGACTGGTAGGGAATGTCATAAGGCATTCAATTCGTCCTTTGCAATCTCCTAGGTTTCAATAAATTGTAAATAAATAAATACGTGATAAGAATATATTTCGGCGATGGGACAGGCAGGTGGAAACACTAAAACGGGAAGCTGTAGGCACTTAATCGCCAGTCCATCGAATATTATCTGTTTAACGTTAAGACAACATAATTTTTTTCATTTCGTATAATCTATTGTATTGTGAAAATCTAGGAAACACCTTTTAATAGCAAACCGCAGTAACAAAAAAAACTTATTTGTAATTAGTTTAATATAGGGATAAAGGAATTAACAAAACAATAAATTATACATAAAACGTTTTATTATGTAACATTATAACTGCCTTGTGAACCTACCAGCGCTACATAGTTATGAGCTTTAGAAGCTTATAAAGTGCAAGTTGGAAATTCTGATTGAAGTAACTTCCACTTGGAAGCTAGCCTATACTAGTCGTGAGATTGTTCTTATAGCTCGTAAGGGCTGGGTCACTGGGCTATGGGGTAATTAGGTCGACCGAAGCCTGTTGAAGTAATATGGAAATAGAAAATAACTTGAAGCCGGATACAAGAGAGCACGCGCGCGTGCAGGAAATGAGTGCAGTCGGAGGTTTTCCGCTGGCGAATGGATCTAAACGTGAAGAGGAAACTTTATGACCTCTTACACAAATCGGGGGCGCGGACGAAAATATCTTGTGACATAGTTAAAGTTTATACGATAGGAAGTGAACAAAGCTAACTTTTATACAAATACAAGTTGTGATAGAAATTAATTAATTTAAACAATACATATTTAGGTACATATACGGATTACGTTCATATCATTATCATTTACAATTTGTCGAACGACAAATTCAAGGAATTGTCGAAAACAATGAATTATTTGCTTTTTGTATGTTCGAGTATATATCCATACTAATATTATAAAAGCGAAAGTAACTCTGTCTGTCTGTCTGTCTGTCTGTCTGTCTGTCTGTGTCATCAT
>DWEM01001052.1:0-15663 GCA_018245935.1 Agara belti belti | reverse complement strand
TGTGTGCCCGGTGCATGGCAATAGGCTCACCACCTATTCCATCGTGGGACTTAAATGTAACTGGTGAAATGTGGGGTGAACTACACTCCTCTGCCTACCCCTTCGGGGAATACAGGCGTGATGTAATATTATTCGAAGAAGCAACGTGAATATCGGGATATTTCTACAAGCCGAAAGATTACTTAAAGAGCCTTTAACGACTTTAATAAGAAAGGGCATTGCTCTGACAAACATGCTGTTATTTAACTAACAAGTTGATTATGTCAGGCCATAATGTCACCGCTATTCTCTATGCACGTCGGTATGTTCCACTTACGCCTTTGAAAGTAGTGACCCATCTTTTATTATTATTATTTATTACATCACCGAATGCTAAATATCTCTATCCTTACAAAACTGACGTGTTTCTTCTACACTCATCAATCTCTTTATACGAACGCGCCGATTTCGGAGACTTTTCACCTATTTGTGAATAAAATTTAATTCTCATTATGCCTGAGACATGCCAAAATATTTTCTCTATAAACTTGCTAGATAGATGGCTCTATCGGTTTTGTATATGTGTGGTCAATTACAAAATAATCAGCCATTTCGTGCTTTGAAATATAAACCCACTTTGTTTACGAGTATATTGGTACTAAAAGGCTCTCTATAATCATAATAATTAATATGTTACAACAGTATAACAAGGCTCTACCGAGACTCTACCGTTCGAGTCCCGTAATCGTAAGTAATGTTGCGCTACAATTTTCCTGATTAATCTATAACATGTAAACGTAAATACGTTTTTCTAAAATTTGCAGCAAATTGGAAGTAAATTATTGCGTCGTTATTATAAATTAAATACCAGTGCGGAAATAAAAAGCTGTTTTTTTAAATGTCAGTATTAGTTATTTTCACATCACCTAATAACAAACAAGATAACTGTTAAATCCAAACAAACCATTATTATATATGAGACATCATATAAATAAATACTATTTTTATACTAAAATCATTTTGGTTTACACAAAGGCAAGCGGAATACAGTCGTAGAATGATGTGTCGTCTTGCAAAAGACTTCGACGCGCGATCGCTTTTCCGCTACATAGAGTCGTGTTGCTTCAATTGGTCCCATTGTAGTTTTAATATCGCTATAAGCTTTTGCTGCAAGCGCTAGATTGTGTAAACGTAAACAAAAATATTTTTATATAAACAAAATATTTTGTCCAGCATTTGTTTAATTCAACTGTCACGTTATATGTAGTCAAGATAGTTATTATAAAAAGGGTCTTCAAAGTGAAAAAAGTTTTTGTCAAAGAATTAAACAGGTTTACTACTTACTTTTTTGGACTGTTTTTTATTTTGATTATATTTGAAGCCTTAATATGTATTGTAGGGCTAAATAAACTTTGATATCCAATTAATCCAATCTCAAATAAGACGGAAATATCTCTACATTCAAACTATGATTATCTAAATATGATTTATTTAAAACCCTATTTAGTTACAAAGCTATATTAACTGTTAAAGTTATATAAAATGGAAACATCATTTCTTTGTCCTAAAAGTATCTTAGATAAGAGGTAAATACAGCAAAGATTGTGCAAGTGTGAATTCTAAAAAGGAAACACGCGACGTCTTTACTTAAACATGGAACCATGGAAAACATTGGTGTATGTCTAGCGTTGTGTACTCTTTTGTTATATGAAGTTAAATGTTTAAAACGCGTTTGGATTTTTTTTACCGTTTCCTATTATTTTATTTTCAAGAGAAGTTTTAAAACCATATTCTACCACACGGTTTGAAGTCTGCCAATCTGCACTTGGCCAGCGTGGTAGACCAAGGCCTAAAACCCTCTCACTCTGAAAGGATGTCCAGCAATGGACCAATAAAAGTTTTATTTCGTTATTGCTAATAAACGAACTCTGCAATCAATCTTTTGATAAAAAACCTATCATATGTAAGGTATTTGTGTACCAAACTTTTAATTGTATATTAACAATTATATGGTAATTAAATCGGTATATAATCGGTATAGTTTTTAAATATACATTACAAAATGTATTACAACAATGTTTCCTAACAACAATCACAATTTACGTACGTATGTATAAATTTCTCTACATATATAAACATTGCATTGTTACGTATTTGACTGTCTCAACGCCCAACGTTGCGAACAATATTAACTGCAAACAGTTCGAAACACGCAGAAATTACACGCGAGCCAACAAAAGAGTTTTATAACTTAGCAGTCTAGGTTTAGCCGACTGTAATTTTGTAACACATTACGAAATGACCACGCAAATTGTACAGAAGCAGTGCTATCACTCGCATTTACGGTATGCCGTTTCGGTAGATATTTTATCAGGATTCCTTTTATTGTCCAATAGGATACTATGCTATTCAAAATCATTCTCTTTTCGTATACAATTGTGCAACTTAGCTGTAACTAACCATGAGTGTGGTGCTGAAAGCTGGACATCAATATTCTAAATTCTATTCTAAATGTAATATAATATGTAATATCTCTAGCAAATGTATGTAGTGTTGGTTATTCTAATTTTGTTTAAAATCATAATTATGATTTTTCTTATTATTTAACTAAATTAATTTTGTAGCGCCATCTATGTTTGTCAATATTCTAAGCGATATGCATGTCGTAACCCATCCTAAATAACAGATAGAGAAACACTTCCCTAACAGTTATGGCTCTACAATCATGTTTGAACTTTGAAACAGCTTTTCCCGCTGCGTTAATTCGATTATGCAATAGAACACAGAGCCTATATACATTCTTAACAGGAACAACCCATTGTGTGTTACTAGAATCTTCTTATGACTACGATTTGTTATTGCAAAACGTTTATCAGCGCGCACCAGCTTCGCTATAACGCTGTCTATAGCGCTTATTTGATTAAAACGTATCTTGTGATATACGTATTCTTGTGGAAATGATCTGTTTTTCTGTAGCCTATGTCACTCTCCAGTTCTTTATCTCCATAATGAAATCACATCAATCCATTTCTCCGTTTTGCTATGAAAGATGGACAAACTCACAGTTTGGAATTTATAATATCAGTATGAATTAAGGCTTTGGATTAAAAATGACTCTTTTCCCTTTTATTCGTTAAGGCTATTTATATATAAATATTAACATGCTTTGATTCAAAGCCATATTTTAACTGGCATGCATTTGAAACTATTTATGAATTTAACATGAAACAATACAAACGATTATTATAAAATGTTTATATTTCATGTTTAATTCATGAAACGATATCAACAGAATTATTTTCTATCTTTAAATTAATCCACTGTCGGATTCAGGTTTCCTCACATACCGTATAATGCCTACATAATTATGGATCTCCAATAAAAGGTTACGAATTCGCACGCAAGAAATTCACGTTGTTAAATGCAAGATTTGTTTCACGGTCGGATGAAAACGACAATAATAGAGTACAAATTTGAATGGAAACGAAAAATCCCAATTTGTCCTTAAGCATTATCAAATTACCGGCGAATAAAATGTGAATGGTGTGAAATGTACACAAGGAATATACGCTCTGTAATTGCGTTCCCATTTGTGAACGAATATCTTTTATCATTTTATGGGGTTGATTCGAAACCTTCGCGCGGTGGGCGATGCGTTTAGCTTGTTCTAAATAAATCTTTTTCACGGTATATGTTGCTATTGGAATTGAATGTTTTGTGATGTCTATATGTTTTCCTTTTCAATCCTTCTATTGTTCCCCTTAAATTAATAAATACATAATTTTACTTTGACTGCCTCGTTGGTCGAGCGGTTGCTAGCGCGACTGCCGATCGGGAGGTCCTAGGTTCAAATCCCGGGTTGGGTACTGCTGGATTTTTCTAATTTAGAAATTCTAGTAGTGGCTCAGTCTGGATGTGTGCCCGGTGCATGGCAATAGGCTCACGACCTATTCCATCGTGGGACTTAAACGTAACTGGTGAAATGTGGGGGTGTACCTACACTCCTCTGCCTACCTCTTCGGGGAATACAGGCGTGATGTTACGTTACATAATTTTACACCCAGACAAATTGATGCACATCATAGAAATATTGTCTCCATTGGGAATGGAACCTAAAGCCCGCGGCTCAGCTCATATTTACCGCTGAACCTACAAGCCAGTTATGGCCAGTCGCTATAAATAAAAGTCGAATATATACCAATGATTTATTACATACACTAGATACATTAAAGTCGATTTACTTCTGAATGACAACGTATTCAGTTCTTATCTGCTATATAGCGCATTTATCAGCCATCCTCTCGCCTATTCATTATCTCAAGGTTATTTAGCCGCTTGATCAAGAACACTTGAATTATATTCGACAAACAAAATAATATAATAGATCAGATAGCACATTATTGATTGTTCGGTGAATATTTTTGGCCGGAATAAAACCTTCGAGCAGATTTTGTGTGTTGCTTTCAGGTTATAGTGGAGCATGTATACAATTCGCCCGAAGCAATAACACTACACCCAATTCTACCGTGAAGCAATCGTTTTAAAACATTTTGTTTCGATTTGAAAGATGTAAGAAATTTCTTAGGGAAATAAGCAGTACCTTTGTGCCGTCCTCTTTCCTATTTGGTCTGTATTTGTTATTTCTTTTGTGTACATTAACTAATAAATAAATAAATGTAGTTGCTAGTGTGAGGTTTGTGTGTGTACTAGCTTCAAATGTCAGTCCTCAGAAGTCGTATCATCCACCATGGTCAGAGAAGTAGCCCGTCTGCCAATTGTCTAAAAGAACATAACCCTATGTGGACTAGCCTCGTGGTCGAGTGGTTGGGGACCCTGACTGTAAAACCGGAGATCGTGGTTTCGATTCCCCGCCCCGGACAAACATTTGTGTGATGAGAATAGCTGTTGGAGTCTAGGCGTAACAAAAATTTATCGGCTGTCCGGTTACTATTATAGGCATTCGATTGCCTACTTTGAATCGGATAACCGTGTGCAGAATTGTCCCCAGTTATTAAAGATAAATGTCTCTACACGCCACAGGGAATACTAGTGTGAGGGACTACTTTTTTTAAATTTTAAATATGTTAATATATTGGCATGTAAAGAAAATAGTGGCCACTTTTGTGAAGCTTAATAACTTTTTGCCACACCACAAAAACGTTACGAGATGTCCACATAGTTCTAATTCCCACAGCATTACGTGCGGCATTAGCCCAGTTTTCGGTTAACATACGTGGATCGGGCTCCGCTGGGCGCACGACTGCGCTAACTACACGCCAACCGCACCAATCGCGCATCTAAATACGTTCTCACATTAACGACCGAAGCAATGCTAGTAATTCGAGAAATGACGCCATTTCGTCTCCTCTAATGATGTAGCGGACCCGAGCTGTAGATTAAGTTCGAAAACATTCCATATTGATGACTGCTATTAAAAACTGAACAGAATTGTGATCCTAGGAGACAGATATCGTAACAAGTGTTCGATCTCACTTAGTCTGCAGTTCTTTGACGGATTGAATCGGAAACTTGAAGAACAGAAAACCGCTTTATCCTTGCCAAAGGAAGATCTACATGCTTAATATGATAACGCGTCTAGTCGTGTTCGAGGTAAGAGTGAATAGGCTTTTTATGAGCGTACTTGGCCCATATTAGAATATAATACACTTCCCCTCCAAGTGGGAATCGAGTTCATAGGTTAAATGCGCTATTATTTGAAGTGTTTTTTTTTGTTTTTGCCTGATTTTTCAAATATGTCATTGTTGTGTAGTATCGTCTAATATTTAGTAAAGTAGTCAAAACTTGTTTGTCTGCACAGGCTCTGGACTCCAAATTTTTTAAGCATAAATACCGGAAACTCTTACATTTCGTTCCGGTCTGTACAACTGCAACTAAATCTACAAACTTCTAGGAATTCATAATGAAAGATTTTATGATTTGGCGCCAGTTTGCTACCCAGAATTACGACACACCAACAAGTTACGCCATCTAGCGGCTACTAGTTTAATTATCGTCCTAATCTTGCTTTTGGGAATAAATCTGCAGGATACTATAAAAATGGGACTCATTTTAATTCAGATAATAGTGTTTCAGTTAAATAATTATTAGTATTAATTGCGGATGGAGATACGTTTTACTGGCAAACCCATCTGTCGGATTTTTATTAAATCACCTTTAAAGCATGGATGTTGGAAATTTCACGATTAAAATTATAACCTACGTGACAGCTACTCGTATATTGATATTTGTGAAAAAAATATCAATAATATGGGTACACCAACTTGTGCATTGCTCTGTAGTGTAACCCACTTACTTTATAGAGTATGATTGGCTTCACACAGAAGGGAACAAGGTTGCATAAATGACAACTGCCTACTAAATTAAATCTACATGTTGCGTTTTTTTTTTCACCCTTTTCATTGCTTCACTGCTGGACCGGATCTTCTCTCATAGTGAGAGGGATTTTTTGAATTTTTTGAATTGAATTTTGAATTTCAAACCACTAGGCTATCAAATGTTGCTTATTGTGGAATAATACACATTTATTCATGAGACCTTTAATTTCAAACATTTACAGTGACATGCCACATTGATTACTTATAATTGAACAATAAAAAATTAGTGTTTTTATTACACTGAATTTAATAAGTTGATCTAAAATTATATACATCATGTTCCAATTTGGCCTAACCAATTTCACACGACAACATATACAGAAAAATGTTGATGTTTTATATACAGAATGAATTCTATAAATACTAACTATTGCCTGCGGCTTGGCTCGCACTGAAATTGAATTTCCAAAAATGAATATATATATCGAATTTTGCCCAGTTAGGGGTGGAATTTCCAAAATTCCTGACTTACTCATTTACGCTATACAAAGAAAAAACAAAATTTTAAGGTTCTAAGGATCCTTGGTTGGTTGCTTGGCAGTTTGAACAGTGTGCCGCTGGGTCTAGTGTCAGCAGTCCGACAGTCACTCACTTTCCACTTTTGTATACATAATACTAACATTGAGACATATTTTTCTTCTTATTTTATACTAATTCTACACAATAACTAATTTAACTTAACGTATGAATAGACTAAAGGATTATATTGTGTAATCTACAATGGTAATGACTTAGAAAACTGGCTGAAAATTTTGACATTTATTTTGACATTTTCAACATTAAGCCTACATGATAATAATAATAATAGAAAACAATTAAATAAGAGACAAAAGAAATTCAAGGACCGTAGCCAAATCTGCCTTGCCTATGAGAAAATGAAGTTAGTGTTGCCATATAACTAACTTAATTAGCAATCTAGATGTTGATACACATAATCAATTGATACATAACTAGACAGTATAAATCTAATTTTAAAGTGCGCGCCCTATTCACATACAAAGCATATACTACTACACACTGAAGCCTAGTGAATAAGGATATTGGATTTTTTCTATACTTCAGCCCAGCAAACAGTCAGGCGGGCCACCTGATGGTAATAGGTCACTGCCGCCTATGGACACTTGCAACATGAGAGAAATCACATGAGAGAACTCTTTTTGCACCTTTCTTGAAGAGCATCATTATAGCTCTGGAAATAACTAAGGATGTTCATTCCACATTTTACATACTTCACTTAAGCTTAATTGTCTTAGTTTATCGGTATACGGTCTAATGATGAATAAACTAGCGGAATATTTTATATTCGGTATTCTTTTTTACACCCTTGTTGATACAGAATGAGGACCAAGCTTAAGTTCAGAACATAACACACACACACACACACACACACACACACACACACAATATGTGTTATAAAGACATAAGTAACCAAAAATATCTTAGCTTTTACTATGTTAGAAAAATTGTGTTTACTTGCAAACTGAGACATTTCAAGGCAAGGTTGTAGCATTGGTTCCACAATCGTTCTAAATTATAAGCTTAATATGGCTTTCAATCAGTTGCGATCACGGCCAAATGCCTGAATATCAAGAATTAAAAGTGTGTGTCTAAACCACAGATAAAAATATGTAATATGCTTTAGTTAACTTAATAATGGTATTGTTATATTTCAAATTCATTTCAACAATAATAAAAGTTCAGTGGTATATTCGGCCAGTGTTTGGGTTTCTCTTTATCACATTCATTGATAAAATTACATAATAACGATGTCTCTAAAGCCATAACCTTTTCCCAGTCGGCACCGTACATGTAAATGAACCTGGCTAGCTTCTCCTCTGAACTTTCCGTGTTGTTATCTTCAATGAGATCCTTGTCTTCAGCATCACGCTTAGCCTTCAATTGTTCTTTTTCTTTCTTGACATTTTCTTTGTATTTGGCGTTTTCCATTAAAAACTGTATAAATTCTTCGCTCACTTCGAAATCATCATCGTCGCCTTGGACTTCATTATCATCCTCGGCACCATTACCATCGTCTTCAGTTCCCGTTTTCTTTTCAAACGTTTTAGCATCTGTTTCCGAAAATTGCGCAGCGTCACCCCTGGATGTCGTAGGTTTCGCGAATTTCTTGAAAAAAATCTTTTTTATCGTGTCATGGAGCACCTGATTTTCATATTCCAGACCCTTCGCTCGTGATTTCCAAAAAGCTACATCATGTTTGCCCTGCCAATTCGCGGCATCATGACAGCATTGTCCATAGTTAAACATAGCGGTGGTTACATTTGAACTACTTTGTTCTGCCTGTTTAACTTTTTTATCATATTGAGGGTTTGACGATTTCTTTTTACGTTTTCTATTCTTTTTTCCGGGTACATTAGTAAACTTTACGTTATCTGGATTATTGCAAAACATACCTACTTAACGTTTACGAATTTCACATTTGACAGTTGTGTGCCAATGCAATGACAAATAACTATACGATTATCGAAAGATTAAAGTCTATGTCTATAGTATATTATACTTTACAATTCTAAGAGTAAATTTATACACTATACATAGTTATCTAATAACTCATAAAAATTGACAATTGTGTAATTTACATGAGTGAAATGAAAAAAATATCTGGAAGTTAGTGATTAGAATTGATATTATGAGATGAAAAACGTGATTTTTCATTTTTGCTCCAAAGTTCCATAAAAGATTCTCATAAAGTTCACACCAATTTAATGGTCCTTGATTTAATGACTAAGGCTTTTTTCTGAAATTTGACTGGTTTTATGTAAGTTTTATAATTGAAAACCTGACAAAACCTAAAAACTGGCTGAATGCATTAATGTCAATGATGCCAAACCATAAACAAAAAAAGTTTAATACTATATTTTTAATTTTTGTCTATTTTGTTAAAAATCTATGAATACTATCATTTTATTTATATTGTATCAAAATAAACAAAATGAATTACAAAGATCGCTGCAGGACATGTTTAGGAGGCGGAAAAGAAATGCGTAATATTCAGACAGTTATTACTATAGCCGGTCAAGGAGTTCGATTATCAGATATTTTAGATAATTTTTACAACTATAAGGTAAAATTGCATTAAACACTAGCTCTAGCTTGAAATCAAAAATATTATTACAAAAGTGTAGTAAAATTTATAAATACTTTCATTGCAGATTTTACCAGATGACCAATTTCCAGAAAATATATGTATAAATTGTGTTCACCAATTAACAATTACATATTCTTTTAAAATACTTATAGAAAATAGTGCCAAAACTTTTATAGAGAACTGTACATTCGCGGATTCGACTAGCGATAACTTCGAATGCAATTTCGAACCTGATAATAAAGTGTCCCGTGAGATTACTAGATACTATAAAAGAGGAATAATTAATCGACAATCTGTTGTCAAAGAAGAGTCAAATGTAATATTTTGCGTAGAATGCAAATCAGAATTCAACTCGGTTAAATCCTTAAACGAACATTGCACAAACATACACCCAGTGAAATCATCTATAGGTAGAGATTGCGATTATTGCAACGAGAAATTCGAAGATTTCAGATCGCTCGTAAGACACAGGAAACTCCACATGAAACCGTATCTGTGTGAGAATTGCTGGGAAGGCTTCTACAGTTTAAACGATTTGAACACTCACGTCTGCCAGCCGAACAAACATAGAGATAAAATTAAAACAGAAAGAGTTCTGCAGCAATGCGATCAATGCGGCAAGTCGTACCCACCGGGCTATATAAGGATACACATGCTAATACACAGTAAAGATAGACCTTACAGTTGCAAGTATTGTCCTAAGAAATTCAAGGTGCCCGGCAGCCTCAATTCTCATGTGCTGTGGAATCATAAGAGAACGAGAAATCACAAGTGCGAAGTCTGCAACGCTACATTTATATCATCGAGTGCCCGTAGCTCGCACGTCCGTAAGAATCACTTAAAAGAGAAGAAGTACAACTGCGAGACTTGCGGCAAACGGTTCTTCTCCAAATCGGAGCTGCAACGACATTCCCTCACTCACACGGGCGTTAAGAATTTCCACTGTCACATGTGCGACAAATCCTATCAGACCAGATACGGGCTGAACGTCCACCTCAAATCGCACACCCAAATGGCAATCAATGTATTGAATTTGTAAACGCTAATACCAATAATATTTAAGTACAAATAATATATGATCTCATTTTCAATTACAAAATTATCTTATACATGTTATATTTGAATAAGTATTAGTGTTTAGTAAAGTTTAATAAATATGTATTATTATATTAATTTGATTTGTCTTTTACATACTATGTGCGCCTTGCTTGTTTGTCAGGGGACTACAGGCCAGTCGGTGCAATTATTTGAACGGGCATTGCATCCGTTAAACCCACTGACCTATAATATATGTAAATACGTATATGTAAATTAATTGTTCATTAGTACAACCTACCGCAATATTACTTTTATTATAGTTTCTTAAATAAAACCACAACAAATTCTAATAATAATTTTAATAAAATTCAAAATAATGACAAACAATAAACAGAAAATGAGTAATAAACAGTTAATAATAAGGATTAACATAAAACGTGAAGAGTAGATACATTACCGTGCTAGTCTGATCGCAGCACAGGAGACCGGTATATGTGCGGTAAATCTGATGTAAAATTTATTTGTACCACATAAAAAATACAACCAGACGATTATAGGTAGTCTGCATTTAGCAAACAAAACTGAAATTACACTTCTTTTCATTTTAGTCACATAACATCTTAGAACACGCCTCAATCAAGGACATTGAATTATTTTTAATTTTAATTCAACCCAATTATGGATCCTGCTTTGATCAGACTAGCTTCCACTCGGTCTCGAGTGAAAATTTGTAATAATTGACAATGCAGTGAAGACAGCAGTGTTAAACTAATCACTTCCCATTCCTATACCTCTCACAGGAAAACAAAACACGTTAAAGCAAACAGCGCGACAAAGTTTGAGAAACTACGACCTAAGGTGCGTGACATAAACATTCAATGGAATTCATAAAACAATTATAGTTTTAATCAATAGAAAATCAAACAATTCAAATTACGATTTCAGCACCATGTAAATTGATAGTTAAAAAGCAAATACAATGTAGATACCTCTAAGATTAATTATGATGAAATAAAAATTATAATTGTTCTTACATTGAGCTCTAGACCGACAAAGATTTTGTATTCGCTTACAAAACAATCGCGACCGGTTTGTAGAGCTCAGAAAACTTACATATGTATTTATATAATAACAAAAATCCATTAAAAACCCTTGCAATCATTTTTAATTGGGACAAGTATTTATCACAAAACTATTTTAAAATAACTAAGTAATTATATTATACAAAGAATTTAGTTGTCTCCTGTCGAATCACATTTATGTTTGTACTGTCTATAACTACATTCCGTGAATATTATAAGTATAAATATAAAAAGAATTAATAACATTTAATAAACTTTGAAAAATCATAAGGAATACACTATGTAGCAGAAACTGATTATTTGTCTTGGTCGGTGGGTAAAGCAGGCGCTGTTTTGATACCTCCTTTGGAGAATACAAAAATGTTTAGGCAAAGTGTATACAAATATTTGCAAAGTGCAAATTTATTCAACATCAAGCAGTAAAAGAGGAATTGAACAGGTAACATTTTTGTTATGCATATATCAATTTTGTTATCGCAGCAACCAATGAATATACCTCATTTAAAAAACAATTCAGATCCTATCTATAGAACATGAAGGAACATATTTTGCCTTAGTGTCTTTTTATCTCATTGTAGTATGAGCTGCCTCCACGTCTAGGTATTAAAGTGTATTTGTTTGCAGTGACAATAAATGCAAGTAACATATTTTTATATACCTATATTAATATAATTTATTCCTGCCAGTAGCAGAGGCACTTACCGTGAATGTTCAGCCATACTATAAACAATATGTATTTTTTACTAACAATACGGAGTACAATAGGTTTGGCTTTAGAGTGTATTTAATTCAATACATATATCAGCTAGTACGCTTATAAAATAATATAAAATTACCAGAATAGTAATATAAAATATTAATAATATTATATTTATAAATATTGTTTTAACAATTACCCAATACACAGTATATATACAATACAATATAAATATATTTGTTTAACAATTGCTCAACAGATGTCGCTGTGTGTACCATGGTTTAATATTTGTATTAAGGTCGAGGTTAAATATTTGTATATTCGACAATCATAAACCCCTTCATCCTGTTACGCTTCAATACAAAAAATAAAATAAAGATCCATTGTAGGTACTGGATAATATGTAAAGTTTTATTTCAATTGGCTCCTAGATTCTTTATTCATTCCACAAAAAATCTGTGATAACAAAGAGAATTTATTAGGCGCATACATAAATAGACAATAGGTGCACAAGCCAACCGGTGGTAGTTGAGTCGTGTTGAATGTATTATATAAAAATACAAAAAATTTCACTTTCGTCCACGTGACGTGTAAACGTCGTGTGCACGCACTAGGCGAGCAGCGCCCAAACGGTTTTCGTTACAACTGATATCTCTATGCCGTTATATTCGAGTGTAACCTGCAATAGAAACGTTCATTACATAATTTGACAGCGAACAATTTCATCAACACGTCAGCAGTAGGGCAACATTCACTTGAAACGTGAAATAATATGTTCGAATTACGATGTTAAAGCAAAGTTGTAAACTATAATCACCTGTTTACATTGAAATAGATTTTCTTATATTTCCAATAATCATTTGTTATGTAACAATTAGATGAGAAAATAATTCAAATAATTTGAAAACTCATAAAGTCTTTGATCTTTGTGCGTTATGACAAAAGTAAGTATAACAGACATACATTTTTAGTATGAAAAAAAAACAAACTAGCACTAGTTTAAAAATATATAATTAAAACTAGTCGAATTAATATAACGCGTGGCCGTGGAACTGTCTGCCTAATTCGAGGAGATTATTTAACTTAACAGATCATTTATGGGCAGAAATAAAATAAATACTGGCAAGTAGCAATACAAGTAATGTAAATATAGATTTGCAACAGTCTATTCAGTGTTTGATATGGACAAAAATTGATAGTTACATTTTGTTTTACTGTTTTTTATGTTCTATGGCCAGCTAGTCTGGGTAGCAAGAGTTACATTTTTTACATGTAAACATTACATTCACATTATATAAATTGAAATATATATTTATTACTAAAGAAAACTACATATTTTAGATAACTTTCTATCCCTTCATACCTATTTCAAATGCAATTAGGAAGTATGATCCGACACACTATAAAAACCATTGTTTTTGAGGGCTTATGAAAGAAGGATTTTAATATTATACTATGATACTTGCAATCAAACCAACCCCAAGCATTCATGCATATGTGTCATTTAACTCTTATGCAAAAATTAATGGCATATAAAGTGGTATGGTTAAAAAAACACATCAATGTAAATTTAACAAACTAATTAAATAATTTACTAAACAATATAAAATTCAGTCCCGCAGGTCTGAAACAATGCTTTTATAATAATCGAATTTTGAAAGAGAAATAATAATCCCCCTATGGATTTAAAACAAAACTCCTCAGTTCTACATCTATTGTATAATGTGTAAAGGCCATGCAATATATCAACCAAATTGAATGTCATATTCAACATACTACGTTAACAACAGACAGACAGACGGACTACATCTACGATACAATACATACATACATACATACATACGTTAGCAATATATGTCGTGCCTCAGAAATTCATATCTAATCCTATCTGATACATAACTTCCTCCATGTCTTGTCCGTTGAGCCGACCGACGTCGGTGGGATCTGTATCCGTACCGTTAACTTGTGTACTAGTGGACGCGGTCGGCTCCGGGTCGGTGACCGTGGGCCCAACGGTGGGCAGGCCGAGGATGACACGCATCTGGTCGGTGAGGTGCGGCGCCGAGACCACCTGGTGGTATATTCCTTCGGCCGTGCTCAGAATTTTGTCGACATCGAGGCACATGGATAGGTCGTTTACGTGCTGAAAAAAAGTTTCCTTTACTGTTGGTGGTTATTTAAGGGACTTTTAAGAGCCCACAGTTGGGCCAGATAATTGTAATTTAGTTTAATACTTCTTTGTAACAATTAACAAATAAAACATAACCTTCCTCTATTTCAAATGGAAGCATACTAATGAAAAATCACTACCATTTATACTAACACACAGTTTTTTCGAGGCCCTAAAGAATTAACCATTGGTATAGAGCTCGAGCGTTGCAGACTCATTCAAAAAAATACTCACTTTTAATATTTCAGTAAAACCGTAGTCCTTGCTGATTAGGACATCTTTCTCAGCATCAAGTATGGCAACACATATCAGCAAATGGAAATTCGCACATGGCAACCCGGTCCAGAGCACTTCCCATAACCTAAAAAAGTGTTTTTAATTTTCTTATTAAAGTTTAAAAAGTCTGTGGAAGTAGTTAGTGACCGAGACAGCTGATTATTTGATTATTATATAAATAAGAATATTTTTTTAATCTGATGTGAATTAGCTATATGTTTCTAAGCTGTCTGTTTATATCAGTAGATGCTATCTTTAACTTGGAATTATAGTTTTTATTAGTTATATAATATCACATAATAATTCCTTTTTTTATTAACGGCATAGCAATCTCGATGATTTCAAAAAGGTAACATTTAACTTTTAACTATTCAACCAGAGATGGCGCCACTTGTACTTTTAATTCGGGAAGAGACAATATTACTTTGTTTTCTCTAATTAATTGTTATTTTTATTTTAATATTATTTTTCATCATTTATTCATTTTTACTTTTTACAATTCTTGTACATTTTCCATATCATTTCATTGATCAAAGTCTTCTAGTGAAACCATGAGAACGGTACCTCATGATGTCTCTGAAGGAGAACTCCCGCTTGAACCAAACGAGCAGCCAGCGGAAGCAGAAGTACATGTTTCCCGAGTCCTTGGCGGCCAGGTGGCGCGCCAGCTCGGGGCTCGCGAACGTCAGCAGCTGCTGCAGGTGTAGCAGCTGCTGCTTCATGCCCGCCTGATCCATATCGAAGTTCGGTGCCTGAGTGACGTAAACATATGTTTGTATATTCAAAATTCATTACTGTTTCCTTTAGTACATCTCATGATGAAATTCATTACCGCATGCAAATGTAAAGCAATTGATAAAGAATTCACTATAATGTCACGTATTCACACACATTTTCAAGTATTTTCATGTAAAGAAAAA
>DWEM01001051.1:0-15665 GCA_018245935.1 Agara belti belti | reverse complement strand
GAAAGAATTTTTGAAATAGGTCCAGTAGTTTTTGAGCCAAGTCGTTACATACACACACACACACACAAATCTTTCCTCTTTATAATATTAGTATCAATATCGATATAGATATAGATAATAATTGGGGACTATTCCACACACGGCCCTTTAATTTCAAATTAGGCAATTAAATGCCCGTATTATTGTAACCGGACAGCTGACACACACATACCTATCTATACATATTACTCAAATAGCTATATCCATAAATACATTCAGACACAACACAAACAAATGTGCTGCTCACACATGTTTGTCTCGGGTGGTAATCGAACCCGCGATCTCCGGCTTATTAGTCAGGGTCTCTAACCACTAGACCAAGAGACCTGTCAGTAACGTTACATTTTGCCTGAAAAATCATCCTAGCCGATTGAAATCACCTGATATACTACTCAAACATGTTAAAAAACGTGTTGGTTCTATTAGGGCGTATTAAGAATTACTGTCATGCATGCTACACTAACATTCCCATTCCTAGAGTTCTATTTTAGGTCGACCGTAGACGTCCATGGGTGGTAGCGACCACTTGTTACTACTGTCCGAGTGCTACCACCTGCACATAAAAAGTTGCACTTGCACACATTAATTTAATTGTTTTCCAATACATTAGGTATCTGAGTATCATGTACTTACTGATACCAGCTATTTTTTGCACATGCTACTTGCCCAGTAAGGTGCCATGAACGACATAAATACTAGGCAAATTGGATAATTGCTTCAAACGAATAAACGGCTCGTGTTCTTAAATATATACAACATTTTCGAACAATTATCTAAAGCAAAACCACCCTAAAAATTCAAAACTTCGCCTGCATTATTTGAACAATTTGTAATCACGCCACCCGAACCGAAACTACATACATTATTAATCAGACTACAAACTTCCCAAAATCCAAACTAGTCAATCTATTAATCAAACCATCAATCTGCTATTGGCGTTTTAATTGCACATTGTTTATTGCGCTTTAAATGCTGGGGAAAGGAAACGCAACAATATTTTTTCCATATAACCATTAATAACTGTCCGTTTGTTCGCAGTTCGCCCCACCGCGGTTAGGGGCGCTTGTTACTTAGTTGTCGCTGCTTTTGTTTACAAGTTCAAAATATGTTTTCTTAATTACCTTTAGGCTTTAAGTATCACACACACATCACAGTTACTAGGGTAGACGCGAAGTTGAAGAGTGTAAAAGTTTTTTTTTAAATTTTATTTATAGTCATACGGACGTATTTAAACACGACACTAAGACGTCAATGATTTGTTAGTCATCCGAATGAACAATTGAAAATCATTAAGTCACGTGAATTTTAAAATTATTTTTTAATCGATCAAGAAGTGTAATACATATAAATGGTGAGTGACTGTATTCATTTATATTAATTGGGATTTGAAGTGAAGACTTTTCTAAAGATTGGTTTTATATTTACGTGGAGTGTTTAAATATTAATTGATTAAATTATGCAAATATCAAGGCAACCGGTGAACGAATGAATTTTTCGGTTAGGTACATTAATTAAAAACAAAAACTGCGGAAATACAAAAGAAACTGATGAATTTTTCGACAACTTTCCCTCCGTCGCGTCACGTCTCAGCAAGCAATATGGTAGGTATTGATCAGGCGCCCAAGAATTAATGAAGTGGGCACGTCGACCCCCGTCACATGCTGTCGAGCCTGTCCTCAACTCCTGACTCCGAGCCTGACCTTTTAACGGAATGTCTATACAAAACGTGTGGGCTTCGGCATTATTTAAACAGTATTCGCCAACGATTAGGTACCTATTGTTATTGAATTCCGCCTACTGTTTTGCTACTCTAAGAATTTACTGAATGTTGTCGATTTTGAAATCTCCTTATATTATTAGCATTTGCGAAAATAAATTAATTTCAAGTAAATACATGCAGCTTCTTAAAAGCACTTTGAATAAGTCCCATACATAGATTCCTTACGAATCCATACATATCAAGCTATTTGAAAGAACATACTGTTGGATTTTCTAATTAAAACGTATTTTACTGAGAACTGAGAAAACCGCAGTTTCAACATTATAGAGATTTAAGTATGTCGTGATGGCTTATTCAATGAGAAACTGAACACTTCCTTAATTACATATAACCGTCTCGTAAACAAGAATTACTCGTTTATTACATCATGTTCATCTTATATATGTAAATGAGAGTATTAAGTAACATTCGCAATCTTTATATTGATCGTAGCGTTATTTTTACGTAATGGATGCATCTTCTGAATAGCTCGCTTTAAAAGGTAAAAACTCATAATACGCCGTCCCATTTTCAAATTATTTCCCAATAAATAATAAAGATATAGGTACATAACAACAAGAACCTTGCCGTATATGTCACAAGAAGACCCTGAGAATATTGCTTTTGAGCAGTAAATTCTGAATCTTCTGGAATATGGTTATTTTACTTTCATATCGTATGAAGGTATTATACCTACGTAAGCATACTATGGGAAATAAAACTGCTTTATTAAATGTAAAAGTGAAATGTTACAACCTGACAACTAATTGTTTTTAAGGTAATTATAGTAAATTAGTATGGATTAATAGAACGTGCGATTCACGTCATTCACACAAGATTACGGATATCTTTTGTATACAGTGCACGGTTTATACGGTGCTTAAGTGATTAGGTTCATTAAAACTTTTATAAGTTTCTTTTTAATTACTGTGAATAAAAATAGAGATTGTCGCAGAAATGTAACACAAAAGCACGAGTTTTTTGACAACAGTTGTATTATGATAGATTTTTCTTAGGAGTTTACAATGGAAAATTTGTTGGAGCTTTTATTTGAATTCAGTATGAGATTTACGTCGCACAGCCACATTCACCTAACGTTCCAGTTGTTGAGCTTCTCGTGCCCAGTGTTTAAAAACTATACTCTAACTTTTCCAATTAATAATTTTCCTCGCATTCGGAACTTGGGAGCTACGTTTTAAATTTTGAGCTTTGTTACGTCAGCTCAAGTTTTAATTTGCCATGTCCGGTGTTTTAGTTAAACCCTTGCAAACCGAGAATAGATCTAGCCGATCGTGGTTCGAAGTCGTCTTCAGACTATTTAAATTCCAGTTCGGTTCGTTGCTTCGCTGGTTTATACGGTGCCGTTAATTTCAGAGAAATTGAACTAGGGGCTATTATTGATTTTGCAACGTTGTACGAATTTTCGAGCTTACAGTATAGATCGCACTTATTTATGTTAATAAACCGTTCAATGGTTTTATTCAAGATTATAAAAAATATCGTTTAAAAAACTTGTTTTCGAAATACTTGTACAAATTAGGTAGCTATCTTACCTATGTGTTATGAAAGTCTGATAGCTTTAAGTTATTTATAAGAACTATTCGCTTTAAAAAAAAATATTACAAGCCTTGCTTGCAGGTTATTACCTGAAAGTCTTTAGACACAATGCTACATTTCCCTACAACTCCTAAGTAGCGTAGCTACATGCTCGTTTTATTTTTTCATATTGCTTTTAGATCTTTGTGCGGTATTGTTTAGAAAACAATAAAATGTATTCTTACTTGTTTTCCAAAAAAACTTAACGAATTATTGTCAATGATACCACAAATTACAATTGTAAATTTAATTACATCAGAATGTAAAGTTAAAGTTGCGGCCGTCGACAGATGTTTTGACAGCTCTAATATTAATTGTGACGTTACACTGTCTGGGGCAGCGCAGCGCTCTTCCGCTTCCCCGTCATTAATAAAATGAGCAATAGTCGAAATATTTATCAATGGCATAATCGATACAGAAACAATTATAACCACATCCATCAAAATTCTCAGATCCGTTTCGTTCTGAAGGTGTTTAAATTCTTCTGTCCTGCCGTTCTAAAATCAACTATGTTGCGTTTGAATACGACTCAGAATCAATCGTGGCTTATCTAGAAATAAATACTGCTGCAATGATTCTTATTGCAACTGAATAGGCTACAATTTTCGGTAACGTAACACTGCAACTATTCAGTCCGGTATCGAGCAACATTAACATTCTTATCTCTAGTCTGTCACACAGCGAGAACGTCAAAGTTCGAAGTGAGGAACGTATTATAATTAATAGTCGATGATACGCGAGGATCGTAAACAAAAGCGGTGATAAATGGATTATAACTTGATACTAGATAATGCGACCTGTGGGTTGTAAATCGTGCTTTCGTAACCGACCGGTCAGTTCTTAAATATTAGGGATCCGTAAAGACTTATTATTGATTTTCGTATAACGCGAAACATATTTTGTCCGATAATTTCCGTCGTCCACATTAACATTTAGTAGTAAGCTTTTTCTAGGACCAATCCGAAAAGCAATTGTACGGTCGGTTTGCGATGAAGGAATTGTTGTATAAGTACACATGGTCTCAACTTAGTCCTTAGTAAATGCATCTTTGATACAGTTCATACAGAAAAGGCTAGGGTGCTTGGGCGTTTCGATTGGAATGATTTCTTAACGTAGCGGTTACTTAGAGCTCGTATTAAATAACATTATACGAGTAAAGAAGCCATATGTAGTGCTGCAGAAACACTAGTCAGAGGTTTAACTAAATTTATACTTAATGGTTAGATAATGGTTTTAGATAATGTTTATTGAACTTAATAATATAATAAAAGTGTAATTACATATTTCAGTATTTAAAACGAAACGGATATCACAGGAACTATTGAGAATATAAAACTATACATATTAAAGGAATATTAGTAAGCAATAATTACGATGCAAATTGTGCAAATTACCTCCATGTGATTGTGTAAGAAAAAAACTAATATTAATAATTATAGACCTAACAACTACTTAAGAGCATTAAAGTAATTAAAAACAAGACATAATTGACATTGTAATTGCCAGGAAAACGTTTTGTTTCATTTTAATAGTTCCTTTATCTAAGCCACATCAATTAACTTTTTGTTTTGAAAAATTTTTAAAATTTTAATTCATTTATTAAGTTAGTTAATTACTTCAAAATATAAACATAGATACTTTTTTGGTTATATGACCTGTTCATATTAATGGTATATTTGTTTCGCAGTAAACATACATATGCCATTAAAGTAATATTTGTCTAGCAATAAAAACAGGATTATTTTAAAATAGCAATTGAAAGGTAATAAGATTTTACGTAACGCAGTTGGGTTCAATAGTCGCATACTTCGCTTTTCGTTCGTCCTTCGTTCACGAATTGCCGTTTTAGGGGATCCATCCAAGTGCTGACGTGCTTGGGGTCCGTTGAACTTCAAATATCGTTTTGCGATAAGCCAACGCGTGAGGAACATAAGGCAGTCCAAAAATTTATGTTCGGATTTTAATTATTATGAAGCACAGTGCTTCTATTCTGACTTAATACTATAACTAACTAACTAATTACCTACCTACTTAGAGTTGTGTATTCCACACTGAGATTGCTAAATATGTATATATTTATATATTTATGTTGCATAACAATAGAACATTCCACGCATATGTATATTACATCTGTTATTTTCGTAATATGTATAAATACGTATAGTCTTGTATACAAAAATTGTTTGTTATTATATTAATGAAATAATTTGCACGCATTTCACGTTGTTACTTCATTGAAATAGAAGATAGGTTTTCGTCTACAAATTTTGATACGTGGACTGCATGTGAAACACAGTAAATATTATTATTATTAGATATTACGTACGCGCGCATGGCTAATGTTTAATATAAACTGCGAATCGATAACATGTAGCAAGTACCCACGCTAAAAGCATCAAATGAATGACATATCGTCTGTCAGAGCGATATTTAAAAGGCGCGAGCAGTTTAGTTACAACGTGTCATTAGACTCGATTTCATTTGTTATTGATTACATATGACAACAATTTGTATCGTTTTGATGTCGTGTGGGAATTGGGCCAGTATCGATACCCTAGTGTAGAGTAATGATCTTCAACTTTCACCTTCGCACAAGTTACACTGAGTTATTAGACCAGTGAAATATTGAGTAGTTTCTGTGTATCTAAATTACCAGTTTTTTTAAATATTTATTTATGTACACACAATGACGACAAAGAATTATGGACATCATGGTTTTCTCAAGATTTGAACTGTAAAATAATTATTCTTTATTAATTAGCTAAGTACTTCCCAACATTATATCTTTAAGTACCTACTACATACGTTAACTATATTAGAAATCTATAAAGATTACATTATGTAAACTTTAGACTAATAAATTCATATAATGAATTAAACTGTAATAAAATTAGTCTCGAACGACCACAAAAATGTTTTACGGCACGTTTTCGTCGAGTTACACAAATTTACGATGTGCTACTAAACTAAGCGTTTATTGCCAATACCTACAATCATAACTCGTACGAAACGACCTCAACACGTGTGGTTCCAAAATCAAATTAAAATCATGTTTGATAACATCGAGTGGCGGTTATGGAAATTTATGACTATATTACCTGCGCGGGCGCATCGCGGCCAACAAAAACCAGGGCCGGACTACGCAATTATTTATGGGGTCCGCAAATGATTATAGTTTACGGTCGTCTCACTGCATATGCCTCTGGCAACACAATGGTCATGTGGTGATCGGACGAAAAAATTGTCTCATTACACATAACCCTAATAAAAATGCATCTTGTTATAATATTCTTGAAATATCGTGCCCTACGCAAGATGGCTTAAGAACTTTGTGCAAGTTTCTTAGTCATGAGGCTGGTTGGGGTTAAACGTTGTTGCATATGTAGAATCAAGATAACTAAATTCAGCCTGATAGTATCGATGTTCTGAAAATAGTTAAATCTAAAATAGTAATTATCAAAATTCAAAAATACACCTAGCATCACCGCAGCACGAAAAGAAATTAAAAATGTACACAAAAATGTGTTGACCGCAATGATACAGAAATAAATCAGACAGATGACAATTTAAAGTGGTTAACCCACTAACTGTGACCATTTTAGATACTTTGATCAGATCTTGTCGAAACCGAACCTGTGATATAAAGTACAAGCACATTTAAATTCTACATCTATAGATTTACAGTTGGAATTAGTTTGAACGAGTGTTAAAGTAGTGGGTGTTTGTTCTAAAGTCTTTAGAGTCACCGAGGAGATTTATGTTTTTATTTAAGAACTAATGATATAGTGTGAGTAATCGCTGTTATGCTAATTTGAAATAATCTGAGCTCGTAAAGATAAATAACCTAAGTAGATGTGTTATGTATATAAGCTTGTTTTATATTCATGTCTTCAATATAATTGAATTAATGAAGAATGTTAGCCATACGGTCTTATGTTTTATAAATTCATACCAAAACCAAATAAAACGTATGAGAACAAGAATCTGTAAGAATTCCCCAATTTTTATTTATTATTTTCCCATAATAATTTGCCAGAATGCGTTTAATATACCTTCACCTGGCGCCAATGGTCGCTCCCGATTCCGTTTCTACTTTACGACCTGTTAAAAGACCAACTTCACTGCCCAAATTAACACGAAATAAAAACGAAATCGATGCTTACAAAAAATAAGCAAAGCCACAAGATAAAAGCTTAAAAAAGGTCCACGTCAAAACATTTGATTGTATTAATATTTATAGGCATCGTTCCGCCGCAGGAAAGCCAACCCGAGACGGAAAAAAAAATGTTTATCAGCCCGTTTAGCTTTTAAGTAAACCGCGAATCTTTTGTAAAAAGTTATTTATGGACTCGAAAACAATTGCAGTGTTACCATTATATCAAATATGACAGCAGTAAGTGCATTATATTGTTTTTTTTGTCGCGGACAGGAGATGAAGATGTTTAGTTCATAAAATTTTCGTTTGGCCAACAATAATACGGTTACATTGTGCGTGAATTGAGCTGTTACAATAAAGTTACGTTTTTTTTAAACCATTAATAGAGTTGACTTTCTTTTAAAAAACTTTTTGCATGTAATAATAAGAGGAACCTTAAAATCGCCCATGTTTTAGTTTCATTTTGTGATTGTAAGTTATTTACGTTAATAGTAGGCTTGAAATTATGGGCACCTATACATTACGGTTTTTAGTTTGTGATTATGCAAATAAAATTGTTATGAAACAAATGGGTAAATCTATTAACACCTTAATGGCTACGAGCGATTTGAAAATGTAAATTGAATACTGATTTCTTGTTATTTACTAGCGGTAATAATTATAGAAGGTATTTCTGAAAGGTGTGTTAATGTATTCACTAATAAGAATAGCTATGTATTAATGCAGCTAGGTGTGTTGAAATTATATATACGTTTTATTTTAAAGTAATCTTTAGTTTTTTACACACATATGTTGCACATGCTTGCCAGTGTTTTTGTACTGCCAACTTATGCAGTCAATATTTAAGACTTTAAGCGAACCTCACCGTTCTGCGACCATAGGCTATACGTAGCCCAAGAATTTTTAAACAGCGTTTTATTTTATAATACCTATTTTTTAATGAAAACTTAAAGGACCCGTAGTAAAAGCTTCCTACCTGAGATTGTTCCCTATGTAGAGTGTGGATGCAATGACTTTTAACAAATTCAGAGTAATGAAATTACTATGGCTGACTTAATGAATAATCCAATTGAAACTTATCATCAGAGCTGAAAAGTGCTATCAAACGAAGAAAAAAATATTTTTATGATAGTATGTAGTATTCTAAAATGAAAGATAAGCCCTTGTATGGGATTGAAGCATAAAGTTAATTGAAGATTTAAAGCTTAGTAACTAATAACATTTACACAAGGGAAATAACTTAGAAAATGAGTAAAACAAATGAAAGAGCGTCTTGAGTTCAGCGCGAATGTTGGTCAGCGTGTGTTTGAGAAACGACGCGAGATGCCTATGCTAATTCCGAATACGCAATATTGCGCGGTACATGTGCACGCGCATCAGAGAAGCCTTTATGGGGAACTTAATCAGTGTCTGCGGCGACATGCGTTATTGAAAGGAAATTAAAACACTTAGTTTGCTTCTCGGCACATGCAATCTTCAAATACATATTTGATATGTAGTAGGTAGGTACTTTGAAAATTGCTTATGCAAGCAGGTAATACGTTGGGTTGGTATACAATTAAGTCATGTAATACTGTTTATAAAACGTTTGTTTCATTGCACTAGCTTCTGAATTATAGCTATGATCGCCTCCGACACCTCGTAAAAAGTTATTTTATTATATAATAGTTCGTAATATCTGTTTGAAAATTTTCTCATACCTGCATTACTTTTTGTATAAGGGAATATATATTGCTCTAACCAATAAGTTCCAAATTTAAACATTGATTACACATATTCTTCATATTATGTAAAATATTATGTTCATGTATTATATGTATTAGTAGGTAGGTAAAATATGTTTTTTTTTAAATATAAGAGTAGATACATATATTATTGTTCTATTAAAACTAAGGTCATCTTTTTCAAACAATAGACATCACTTAAAAGAATGCAGGTTACAGATGTTATAATTCTTATACAATTACGTTTTTTTGTACGAAACCGAGAAATAAACGTGTTTCATTTGTACACGCAACTCCCGAGGTGTTCGGATAAATCTGAGTGCAAGAAAACTTTTCTTAAGAAAAAAGTAATTATTTTTTTGTCGGCTCATTAGATATCATGAGTAAACAAGAGAAGCGTATTTTTGTTCGTTTTCGTAGTTATGATTCTTTTCAAGGTAATTTGACTTCCTTCTATTTAACTTTATTTTGTTAATTTAATTACATAATTATAATTACAATACGTAATGTAACCTAGGTAAATAATGTAAGTTTAAAATAATGTAACTTTATAAATCCTAGTTACATATATAATTCTGACTTTAAGCCTATTACGCTGGATGGTAACATCAATGTTCATTTTCATATATACAAGTAATCAATGATATTTTAGCAGTAGGTACTCTATAGCGATTATGTTAAAAGTAAATCAAATCAAGGCTTACATGAGTAATACCATTCATTAGCATATCCTAATAAGTTCACTTAACAGGTAGAGTCAATTGCGGTGACAATTCATCTTGATGTAAATGTAACTTAAAAACCAACCTTACCTGGATAGCACTAATTAATTGAATCAAAATTACCATAGAAATTGGTCGGGATATCACAAGATTGAATGGATAATGAAGTTGCAAATCTTTGATGGCAGGAAAGGTGTACTCGAAGATTAATAGGCGGAGAATAAGCAGAGATTAATTCTGATATATCAAATACATCAAAGCTTCGATACATTAGAGGCACTGCAGTGGAATGATTTCAATCGATGGATACCTACACCTGCCAACATTTAGTATTGATACGCTGAGTTCAAACATTTCCAATAACTTCTGAAGAGTATAAGACCAGCTCGTATATCAGTGACTTTGGTGTCCTTTTTTCTGTTTTTATTTCTTTGATGATTTTCTCAATCAATTTTGCACGATGCTCTATTGGTATATCGTTTACATATGTCGTTTATCAGCTATCTGGTCACAATAATACATATAAGCTCTGCATACTTTGGAATCAGATGGCCATACATGAGGATGTCCCAAGGTATTATTATTATTGATTTTTTTCGTTTATACGTCCAACAGAACTGACTGTCACTAACAGTAATTTTCGAAATCAGTTAAAGAAATATGTACATATGTAAATAAAAAAATGAGTCTACTTATACAAAAATAAATGTGTTCGTCTAAAATTTGCGTCTCAGTGTAACGTATTTGCTAGAAAGATTTGAGAAATGTTGACATTCCATGCGTTTTAATACAAATCTTATTTTAAACAATACATCTCTGTAACTCATCTCAGATAGTTTTAATTAATATTGGATATACATACATAGACTTGTATAGTCTGCGGACCGGTTAACATCGACTGACCTACAAGGCTGCTGGCCACTTATAATACGTATTTATATTCTTTAGATAACTTCATGCTACTTATTTAAACTTAAACTGAGTGATAAATTGCCGTGCACCTCTATATTTTATATCGGCTGAACTCGCCATTAATAATTGAAGCCCGTATGTCCTTAGGGATTTCGAGAGGGATCACCGAAATCTTTGATACAAACTTAGTTTTCACTTACAGTTCCGTATGAACAAAAACTTAACAAATAACAACGATATCAAGAAATAATATCAATATACAGTCAATACTTTCCAAATAAAGGCAGTTTGGATAGCTTTTAATTTTTTTAGCTAAGTATATCATCATTTTTTTCTAATACTGCTACTCGTATGTTTTTAACAGATAGGGACGGTATGCCTTTTCAAAAGGTAGATTGTGTTACCTATAGAGCAAAGCGTAAGAACTGATCGGTGTACAAGCTACTTAATAATTATATTATGTAGGTACTGCATGTATGCATACCTGCATATGCATACCTTTTTCTATTTTTCTTCCTTGCCTTTTATTCTTTAATAACCAGCGCCGCGTAGTGTAATGCTTCATTGTAGAGTTTTATAAAATGAATGAACAAACTAATTGGCGGCCCCCCGTCACTGTAATTACGGACAGGCTCCGGTAAATATTGGTACAGTAAATAATCACGATTGCATAAATCTAATTAGTTCTCGCATGGAAACTTGTTCATCAAGAAATTATTAATATGTCCATTTTTTATTTCGATATATTATGCATTTCCACATATGTGTTAAATTTAATATCACTTTTTTATACCATTGGATAAAAATCTCAATCTCGTTTCTATGCATTTTGTATAAGACTATAACTACACCATTATGTAATGTTTGAGTGCAATATAATATTAATAAATATCTTTATTCAACAATACCAGCATAATAGTGATAAATAGGTACTCGAAGCTTCAATCCGAATGAAATTACTAGAGTTTTTAACACAATTAATATAATACGTAAAGTTGATCAAATATTTGATAACATAAGTACTTTGTATCAATGATATAATAAAAACGGTGCCTTAACGGAAAGAGATAGATGTACCTAAACATTTAAACCCATATGATTAGTTTTGCGAGGAGAATTTGCAGCGTCATCGCCGCCATTGCAGTACGCCGGCCAACCGCGTTCCGCCCTAACTAATCCCCTTGCAAAAGTTTATTTACTTATTTTGCTAACCAGTCAAGCTTTGGCTTATTTTTTAAACCCTTTTATGCATATTTAAGCGGCACGAGTGGCCGAGCAGTCACCGGGCGGGTCCGCAGTCTACGAATTCTTCCTGCGGTACGTTCGTCTTACGATTTTATCGCCGAGTTCATCTCGCGCTTGTTCCATACGTATAAGCAGGTATTTAACTACCTACCGTGTATGAATAACATCAAGAACGTAGCGTTATTTATATTTCAATGGATCTTATTTTTCAGTATTTTAATACAAAAATATGTTTCTATATAGTACCAACTTAACCTCACCACCTAATCCATTGTTGGACTTAAACGTAACTAGTGAAATGTGGGGGTGTACTACACTCCTCTGCCTACCCCTTCGGGGAATACAGGCGTGATGTTACCAACTTTTATTAATAATATAACTTTTGATTTAAAATACAACTTAGTTGTAAAAAATATTAATTGAAAGAAAAATAATCACTGAAAAGAAAGAAGGCATGCATTAAGCCTGCGTCTCCTTGCGAAGATATAAATTGATGATGTTGCAAGTTGTATGGACGTGAGAAAGAATCTCAGAGTGGTACAAAAACTACATATGACATTGAAACCAACTAGCACACGTTGTGCATGAAAAAGTCTATGAATGAGTTTTTTTTAGGACGGTACGAACACAATCAGTGGTCCGAATCGATATGCATACATACATATATTTAGGAATAATGTACTTATAATGTATTGAAAATTAGGTTCACTTATTAATTGCATTTTTTACTTCATATCAACTTTTTTTGAATAATTTTAATCGGTTAGCGGCTTAAATAGCTACATATAAATGACGAATACCGTTATACCTACTAAGTATAGATTTATCAAACGCAAAAAAATATTTATTAATTCGAGTTTACCGTTACCGCGTTCCCATAAATATATTTATAAGTACGCTTTATGTAAGATACGAAATTTATCATTTCATATTACAGAAATGTTGGAATAAAAAAAGTCGAATTGGGCATTAAAGTTTTATGTTGGACCGACTCTGTAAATTAAAATCTACCATTGTGCATTGCATGTCGCAATTCGATACGGATTTCGCAATGGTCCCAATACAATTTGCATCGATTAAAATCAAAATACTAACGTGAGCCATATAATAAAATGCCTCTATAAGCGAGTAGTGAACTCGAGGCAGCACGGAGCGTACCTTTACCATAATATTATTTGAGTCATAATTTACCGTCGAGCGACCGAACTGCTTGATTTATTTATGAACGAACGCTCACTCGCAGCTAATCTTTACTGGAATTTAATTTGTTATTTATTTACTAATCGGCCGTCGTACTTAAGAGACGGTTAGGTTAAATTTCATTTAAATTAAGAACGATTCTCGCTGACGTTGCGTGGGTTTAGGGTTACCGTATTTTAGGCGTCATGATTTACCTAATTCAATCAAAAGTTTATATCACTTTTCTCTATACGAGTACATGAAGAATGAGTTAGCTGCCTAGACGGTCTATTGAATTTTGATTTTGCCTACTTGATAATCTTACCCAATGTAACGCGCAAAACCAGCCCACGCTACTTTACACTTTATTCCATGGTAATAAATATTAGATTAGGATATAATAATTTGTTTACGGTGACACTTGGCGTGTAGCCGACTTAACCACGCCTTTAAGGCTCTTGTCGCAACATCACTAGTTATACCTACACTAAAATTTCTAGTTTATTTTATAACTAAAAATATACCATAATTATTTTTTATCATAATACCTTAAATCATTATTAATTACATTATCAATATATCCTCAGCACTAAAACACGATCTGACTGTAAATAAATATTTATGATTAAGAACATATTAATGTATTTTTATAAACATAACATCTGTTAAATCTTTGTAAGTTAAATCAAGCAAAAAACAAGTAAGTATACCTACTAATTAAGAAAGGGCGTATTGATCATTGTCAATAGTTTTTAAGCTTTTTCATCATAGTGGTAACTAAGAAATTTAAGGAACATCAGTTGCTAAAAACTTAACAATAAAAATTATTAATAATAATACTATAGGCTAAGATAATATTAGAATAAAATCGGTAAAAATGTGGGTATATTTATCTATTTAGTTCGTAAGTTATCTTGTTTCTTTTAAATATGTTAAAGATATTGCAAATGTCCTTTTTTTTAATTTCAAAGCTATTCGAATTGAATTTTAAGAGCTTCATTCTAATGAGTTTCAGTTGGTCTGCAATAGCTGAGCTATTACGCAATTCAATTAATACTACTCATCGTGTCATACAAACACAATGGAGCTATTAATCAGAATGGCCAATGAGATATGAGTGAATGTCAAAGAACAAGTAGTTGCAAGTACTGTTAGTTGCCGTCGTTGTAAGCATAATTTTCACTTGTATCCTTTTTGCTTATGACGTTATACTATGTAACGCATTCGTTGCGGATATAACTGAACTCAAATTAATGCACATGTTGATTGTCTTTTCTGGGAATGCTTTGACCGTTCCATTGTCTATTAACTTCATATAATGCAATAGGTGGCTACCTAAAATTTTGATGACAACGTTTTGGCATAACGAGTACAAAGCACTTTTACCAGTTGGTCGGTTAGCCCGAGGAAGATAGCAATAGTCCTTGCAACGAGGTGACTTCGGACTAGGGAGGGTGTTGCCGATTAAAGGAAGCGTATGTTTTGCAGTGAGTCTCTGAAGGCCGTTGGACGGAAATATAATGAAATGCTTGCGTTATGTTTAAGTCTACGTATAGAAAGTACAGAGTCCACTGTAAAGAGAACGGGTGAAACCATACTATTACATGGTGTAGGTACTGATATGTTTTACTTCGAGCAACGTGGTTTGAAATTTAGTCTCCCACTCCGGGATTCTGGGTTCAAATTCTGATACGCACCTCTGACTTTACAAATATACGTGCTTTTCGTAAAATACAATTTAAATATTACTCGCTATAACGGTGAAGGAAGCTATCGTAAGGAAACCTGAACTTTAGAGTATGTTATAAAATGTATTATGTTTTGTCAGGTGAAGTGAATTGAAGTCTAAAACCTTCGTACTATTAAAGGATACCCTTATCCAGAAGTGAAACAATTAAACTGTTAAAAAAGCTTGTAATTAACACTGTAAGTTTTCGAAATGTAATAAGTTAAACAGGCATAGCTCATGTCAGACCACATGCTTCGTATTAAATCCAGATCTTTTGTATCGATAAGAACATTAAGGAGACCGTGCTTAACATTGCTGCTGTTTATTTTTACATACAGAATTATTAATTCGTATTATTTCTTATTATTTATTACTCATTGAAATGCTTGTAATCGTTAATCATTGTTTAACTACGAAATATATCAAAACCGTTTCAGCTCGCAATCGGGCTGTGGCTTAAGATTGTCAAGATATGGATACTATTATATTATTATACATTTAATACTCGTTAACGGTACTTGCAGCAATATCGTAAAATCTACCGGTACTTAAGATTTCATCTGGGCTGTATGGAATATCTATTAGAAAACGTTCCCCCTTACAT
>DWEM01001050.1:0-15669 GCA_018245935.1 Agara belti belti | reverse complement strand
GAAAGCATGTTGGCGTTCATGTACTGCGTTATTTTATAAATATAGTAACATATCTACATTTATATCAGATTCCAGTTTTTTCACGAAGTGTCAATACGATTGCGGAGCAGGATTTTCTTTACGTTTAAAATGATTTACAATGATTTAGCCGTCGATAAATGTTGCCAGTGTCAAAAATAGTACTTAAACTTTTTGGTGCATAATTGAATTTTAAAACGATTACTTTTTGTTATATTTAAATAGTAGATCTAGTTTTTATTACAGTACAAAAAATACGCTTTTTAAAAAAAGGATGTAGCCAAGTCCACACTTGACTTAAATAATTTATTTGTCTACTTACCACGTCTATGAACCCCGAGAGCACCAAACACCATACAGCCGTAGTGGGCTCAATAAAACCATCCATACAACCGTACCAACAGATACTTTTATTATTATGTAAGTTAATATTATTATGTGCCGTTCGACTGCGGTTGAGCGTGATGATTAACAACGTGTAGTGTTACCATTATAATGTTACATACACTCCTCAAAATTAGATGCGAGATCGGTATCTACGGTATCGGGTTATTAATTCTAAAATTCACGCATTAATTTACACGAGACTCGAATGTTGTTTATTAATTTTGTAATTTATATTAATTGATATGTTTTATTATTATAAGTCATAGTGATTTTGTAATTAATAATGAGGTTGTTTCTGTTTGAAAGTAAATATAATTAGGAGCGGTGTTATTTATTTCAAAATTAAATTAACATGTCACATAAAACAACATACTTCGGTACATAATGACTTACATAAGCCTACGCGACTATAGGTATAACGAAAATAACCATATTATGCTGCATGACATTCTTAAAATATATCACAATTCACACACAAAAGTTAATTTGCGGATAAGTGGTAATTCATTGTCAGTGTAAGTAGATCTGTTAGGCGTTATAGGCATTTCAGACAAAGTACCCGGAGTCGAGTAAAATGAAAAATGAACGTTGAAAACAAAGGCGGCTGCAACCGGAGCCCCCCGCGCTCTCATTACGCGGCGCAGGCTCGTCACAGCGCTGATATCTCGTTATGGGCCTTATTAACATCCACTAACGAGCCCAGATCGGATCGTCCGGGACATTCGAGAATCGTGGTCATTATGGCGACTTTTTTTATTTTTCTACCAATACCGAATAATGGATGTTTAATAATTAATTACATATTGAGGAGACAGAATTTTGCGAGGTGGCAGAAAGTGTATACGGTTCGCCCGGGGAAGTATCGTTACAGCTATGTCTATAGTAAAGCAGTCTTTACAACAATTGATTTGTGTTAATCTGAAAGATGTAGGTTCTGGGCTCTAATAGCACTAACACTAACGATTACTACGGAATACTATGGACTACGGACTAATATTACTAACAATCCTATTATACTGACCATCAAATATTCTTATTAACACTTGTTACTAACTGAATGAATAGTCCATTAGAAATTGATTGCAGATGGCCAAGGGCGGAAGCGGTCACTGACATAAAAAAAATTATAATGGTAACACATTTCTGAACGACAAATAGTCAGTTCTGAAATAAAATTATTAGCGTACCTACGGATTTTACCACAGTCCAAAAAAAAACAAAACATATTTATTTAAAATATTTTATGGCTTGTTTCCTTTATGGCCCTTTCTAGCTCACGGCCTAATATCGTTGATACAGCTGTTCAAAGTCAAATCATTATAAGGTTTTGTGACGTCTAATTACATATGTACGCCTCATAATAAAATAATAAATAGAACATGTATATAAAATACAACATTTTATGGTCTTCAGTAAAATAAATTCATGGCGATGGGGATATAAAATTTTTGCTCCATTATACAATATAATAGTGATATACCAACGCATTTTACTTTTACAGCGTACAGTCTTGCTGAATGTCATACTAAGTTTCATCCGCCGTTTCATATAACAGACCAATGTTTTGCTTCACAGAAGAATGCTCCTGGTGCAATAAGAGCATCAACAGCGAGGGCGGAGCTTTGCAGCAGGCGGGCGCCACGTTCTGCTCCGAGCTGTGCTTCAGCCAGTCGCGCCGGGCCAATTTCAAACGCGCGAAGACATGCGACTGGTGCCGCCACGTCCGGCACACTGTCGCTTACGTGGACTTTCAGGTGAGCGGTAATTTCCTAAATTGAAGCCTTAAAAGGCTTAACAAACTACATGTAAATGTAAAAATGTTGAATTAATGTTAAAAATAAAAACGTTTTTACGACTCGTGGGCAATTTTGTTTTAAATAATCCAGCATAGGGAATACGTTCGAGAAATATCTCTCTCTGCGCCTTTCTAATCAATTCTCAGCGGCTGGAGATTCAGTTCAAAAATAAATTAATAATCCATGATTCTTTTCCATTTCCAGGATGGTGCAACGCAACTGCAGTTCTGCTCGGACAAATGCCTCAACCAATATAAAATGCACATCTTCTGCCGCGAGACACAGGCGCACCTCGATCTCAACCCACACCTGGTGAACGCCTCGTCTTCCTCTAACCTCATCACTCCAGATCTCTGGTTGAAAAACTGCAAAAGCAGATCAGCATCGCCTACGTCGGAACGCTCCGGGTCTCCCAATCCCGACAGCACCGTGTCCACCAAACAGATCAGCGAAAAGCCAGACCCGCAAATCGCACAAAGTAGAAAATCGCCTCTACCCTTGATAACTATAGCGCCCACATCGAAGCTGATGAACCTAAAAGGGCCGCTAGAAGATAGGAATCCTATTCAAAAATCGCCCGAAACAAAGAAAGATCTCAGAAGTACTAAGATGAATTTACGAAAGCGACGAACTTCGAAATGTTCGGCGACCGTCACTTCACAATCCCTGAGGCAGCACTCGGCCACGCCGAAAGCCCAGGACCTGCGGATGTGCAGCCCCTCCATCGACGGCTCGTCTCCCGCGTCTGCGGCCGTCGCGCTCGGCAACAGTGCGATACATTCGCCGCCGCATCCCATTAACGCACACCAAATGCCCGCTCCGCCATTCCCGAACCCAATGTTCAGCATGCCACCGCCCGGCTTCATGGACGGCGGCGAACCTAGACACGCGATGTTCCCGCCGCGACCGGGATTCCTACCCCCGCGGCCCGGCGCGCTGCACCAAGAGCGCCCCCGTCCGTTCCCCCCGATGAATTTCCCTCAGCCTCTGGGCCAGGCTCCTCCCGTGACCGTCCTAGTGCCGTATCCAGTGCTACTGCCGATTCCGCTGCCCATACCGGTACCGATACCTCTATCGTCATTCCTCCAGGCGCACTGCGCGAATAGGGTCAAAACCGAAGTGAGCAACGACGACACCGAGGGGCCCCTCGACTTCACAATGAACGGCAACAAAGATAGAAACGAAGAGACGGCGCGAAGCAGCACCGAACAAGACACAGCGGTGGCCAATTTGGACGAATCCCGCACCGAAGCGAACGATCGAGTCGAGGAGACGCAGGACAATGAGGGCGCCGAGTCGTCCAATCCGGAACAAACGTTGCCAAAATTTAAAATAACGAGGCTTGGCAACAAAACGGCCAAAATTGTGGCCAAAGTGAAGGAACCCCCGGAATCGAGCCGACCGTTGCGGAAACGACGAAGGCTCGTCGAAGTGCCCGACCAGGAGGAGCCCCTCATTCCTAAAACGAGGAAAATCGTGCAAGTTTAAATTTTTACATAGCGTTCTAAATTTGAATATACCATTCATTTATACATATCACAAGAGCATTATAATCCGAACAGAGTTCATTATTCTTTCAATTGCTAGTCTTAGATGTAAGTTTTATTCTATCTTTACGAGTACGATGTTAATGTTGAATGAAATTAATTAAGGTTTTAGCGCGCACTGTACATGTGATATTAGTAACATATTATAATTATGACTCGATGTGAAATAAATCATATACTTAATGGTAATCAATATTTTCATTTCGAGCTGAAAATGGTGCTTTAATCATTCTCGGTGACTGGTGAATGTACAATAGTTAACATTTCGAAAATGAAAGCGTTAAAGCAGCTAGGGCTTTTAAGCCTTAGCTAGGATTTACAGACCTGAACTAGGGCTTATAAACCTTAGCTAGGGCTTATACACACTAGCTTAAAGGACCACAATTTAATAGAAATGAAAAAGGCGCTAAAAGAAAATAAACCTTGGTTCCTACAGATCATCCAAATTATTTTAAAGATCCAAGTTTCTAGATATGTACTTACTAATCATATCTAGATAATACATTTATTTGTTTCTGAAACACCTAATCTCGCTAAATATATTCTGATAAGGATAATTAAAATAACTTAAGCTTATTCAGTTCATTTATAAATATAATATGAAACAGGGTTGGCCATATATAATAACACCATAGTCATGACATCGCAAATTTAAAATAAATGGATGAATATTCGAAGGAAAATATATGACACATTCAAAACAAGACCTACCTACATTGCACACAGCACTCCGCTGTTATATGACAGCGTGTCACTTGTGCAAACAATTTGTATTCAAGGATGATTCAACATTGGTATTGAGCTTACGAAATATCCAACGCGATGTCGAGATGGTTCGTCCGGACTGACTTATTCCAACGTGACTATGCAATTTTTGAAAATAACAATAATAATTCAGAATAATTCCATAGTCATTTCAATGTCATCGGTTTTATTGCGACTAGACAGCTACTACATATAGTTTTCTAACCATATGCCTGCAAAGGTTGATGATTTAACAGTCTGGCATTGCAAATACTGAAGCTCCAAACCAATATCTGTGCTGAATCAGAACATACGTCCCCATCAGCCGTCTAGCTTGCAATACCGTGAACCAAATCAATAGACAACTACAATACTGAAATGGCGATCTGCAATAGACACCTCGATTATAGAAAATTTATGGAATTAAAAAAAAACAACAATTAGAGAAGATGGAAAGAAAAAACCTAAATATAACAAATTGCCAAACATAATTTGAATTAAGAAGGGCACGGCCGGCAAAGTCTGTGGAACCATAGATATAAAAAAAAATCCAAATCAATTGTCTGCCAGCCAGTTATACTGGGTTTCATCTAACTTAACTCTGGTTGGTAATAATAAAAACAAAGCTCATTGTCTCATCTGATTTAATATTCTGTGAATAACATTGCTGAAATAATTGACAGAAAAATAAGGCATTGCTATGTATTTATTCAACATGTCTTCTCTCACATTAGCTTGGTCATGTTCAGATGACCATTCATCAATCCATATTTGTACATTTGAGATCCAATTGAAATTATACAGTATCATGCACCATAAGGGCCTTAAACGGTAACAGATTAGTAACAAATATACTCTTTGAACTTAAACATCTAGTGTGAAGGCACCCTAATAGTCTCAAATTAATAAGCGTTTAACAATTATACTTTCATAAAATACATACTGGAATAACATTTAAGTAAAGGCAATTCTGGCATTGTAAACAATTTTCAAGGCAAAAATATCCAATAGGAATGGGAACGGAAACTCTTGCCAATATTCATATTCACTGTCAAATAATTTATTCTATCAAATTACAACATTATTAAAATTGGATTGTGGCACACACAAACAAACGTATTATTAGTTCATTTCTAAATATAACTCGTATTGTAAACATGACCTCTTTTGACTGTATTTCAGGGCAACAATAGATGAATGAACGATGCTTGAATTGTATTGTGTATTTAAAATATATTTGTCTAATTGAATTATTTTAGGCTTTCAAACAATCCCTATCATTATACTGTTTAAATATTGTAACAGAGTTACGAGGCAGGTCAGATGAGTTTAGCATCAAATTTCTACAATTAGTAATTGTACATTCTTCTAAAAACGTTCAACTTAAAATATTAAGTATTATTGCTGTTATAATTATTACTTCTTGTTGTACAAATCCCACAAGGTGATGGCACCGTCGAGACCACCCGCTGCCATTATATTTGCGTTCCAATAAGACACTTTTTCAGCTGAATACACGACATCTTGGATTGCTTGCCTGTGCTCCGTAAGAACAGCTAGCGGCCTGAGGGAGAACCAGGAGAAAATCCTGATGTGTCCGTCCCAACCTCCTGAAGCGAATACTTTGCCATCCTGCCTAGATTGTACCTTGTTAATACCCGGATTTTTTATAGCGACATCCATCTTATGGGTCAAATTCAAGTCTTTTCTCCCTACATTAAATATCTGTATCACATTTGATGCATTTCCAATTATGCCTCTCTGTTGATCCACGTGAAAATCCACTGACATGGGGCATTCTTTTGTTTGAAGCTTGCTGATGCATTGACTAGTATTGAGATCCCATAGCAGTAGCCATCCAGCCTCATACCCCACCAGCAGACACGGTTTATCACAAGGAAACTCAACATACTTCATACACATCGGATCTCCGAGCTTGGGTGAATTTTTGTCCGGCTTCAAATGACCAATGTTTTCACCTGAAAAGTTGTAGAGGCATATTTTGGATTCCTGTTCAGGTACATAGAGTGTTTCGAGTTTTGTGTTGGCTTCGAAACGGCAGAAGCCCGGGTAATCAACATCAATAACACATTCCTCTTTATAGCCAGCACTGGTTAAATTAAAAATTTTGAACTTTCCCCCCTTTTCTTGGGTTATGAGCTGGGAGTTTGTGTGGAGAAGATGAAGGATAGGAGCTTGACCAACTTGGATTTTCTGCTGCACCCGGTTTGTCTGAAGCAGAAAAAGATAATAAGCATTCTACTTATTAATTAACATAATTATTAATAAACATATCACACTAACCTGTTGATGGCTATGAGATATAACGTATTGAAATATGTGAGATAACTGATGTCTAAATGAATACTACAAAGCTAGTATTTTTGTGATTACATGAGCCTAGTTACAAATTGATACTAATGTGTTTATTGCCATTGTTTTGACGCAGCGATTGCGCCCGGTTACGTTTCTAGGTCACAAAATGGGGGTAGTAAACAAAGAAATACGCAGTTCAAATGGACGACGAATTACGTCAGATTATATTTTTCCAAGCAATTCTAAAGTTCCCTGTGCACAGAAATTGTAATCCTCGGAATATGTTACCTTACCTGAAGGTTGTATGCATAAACATATCCATTTTTTGAGCCGGCTAGTAACCTCTCCAGACCGCCGGGAAGAAAGCTAAACGCCAACGAGTATACGGGCGAATTGTCAACGTTTCGAATCGTATAAACGGGATCGGGAGGTAGTAATGCCATTTCTGGTCAAGCTCAAATTGAAATAATTGGTCGGAATATAAAAATAAAATAATAATAAAATTAATCAAGCCATCAGAAACTGAACCGCTACTACGCACAACACAAAACTGACAGCAAAACAAGAAAGTTTATAGATGTCGGTGCACGTAATCGGCTGCGTTCAGGTTATTTGTAATCAAATAAGCAGATTTTAAATCTTGTCATGTATGATAATTTCTAAAACAATTAATCAGGTATAATAAAATAATTATTTGCATTCAATTTTGGGTATCTTTCAATTATTTTCATTTAAAAATATATTAATGTATACCAAAAAGTAAAAATTGATAACACATTTCAGAAGTATATTGAATATCTGTGTAATTTTGGTATGTCAGAGCGACTGACGACCGAGGCCGTCAGACGTCTGAGACGTCCGTCAGTATGCGACAGTTCGCAGAATTTATTGTGAAGCTTCAGCTTTGTACAGTGTTTTACAAATTTACGAAGTTTTGAATGAGAAATCATCGATAGTACCTAATAATGGGTGCCATATATAAATTAGGAATACTTAATTAATCGTCGAAAACACAAATGGCTACGGAATCGCTTTTAAAAACGAGCAAGCATTCGAAGTATATATCGTATAGGAAAATTCTGTATCATAGGTTTTTCGTGGGCCTACTATTGTTTATAGTGATATCGTTAGTGTTTACTGTAGTATTTAATATTTTCGTGGGCAACGCACCTCGGACAGAGTTTCACGAGCCCGTAAATTTAGATGCAGTCGGTTTGTTGAGTGTTATCAAGAGTGATTCGGCCCTTGCGGAACCGCGAGTACCAAGTTGCACATACTGGCACTGCTTCAACGTGTACAGGTGTGGGAAAGGAGGACACGATAAGATTACGATATACATATATCCATTGAAGGAATATAAGAGCGTGGAGGGGGCGGCGGTGTCGCATTTTTCCCGGGAGTTTTACGAGATTCTGAAAGCGATAAAGCGAAGTAGATACTACACGGCGAACCCGAACGCTGCATGTCTGCTGGTGCCCAGCATCGACACCCTGAATCAGCAGAGCTTCTCCAGTAAACATGTGTCTCAAGCTTTACAGTCTCTTGAACAGTGAGTTCTTTGTTGTAACTATTTATATCTGCCGCATATAACACATTCGCCCACTAGTTTGTTGTGTAAACAAATACATGTAAATCTAAGATTAACTCTATGGATCAAAGTTCTTCTGTTTGTAATAACTTTTTAATAGGACTCATAATCTAGAAATGTTGGACATAATGAAAGTGTATTAAAAAAAATACTTTTGTCTATTTTCAATTTGTGTAATAGCTATGGAATATGACATCTCACATATTAAACAAATGAGTGAGAATGATATTTAAATATTAACCTTTCTGGAATACCATGAACATGTTATCATTAATTTCTTTTGACCTCTTCAATTATTTTCTTTGTTTTGATTTATCTTGTTATTCTTTTGGATGTTACTGATGCAAGTTGCATATAATAATTTAGTTATAAAATGTCTTTTATATGCAACGATGAATACACATGTTAAATTCATTGAAACAGAGTAGGAAAGTGGTAGATTTTTGAGTTTAACATTTAACAGTTCTTTAACAAAATTTAACAGTTTTTTCCTTTTTTACATTTCTGCTAGCAACACTTCCAATAATTCGTCCCCTAAAAACTTTCTGTTAAGAATTAATAATAAATATAAATTTGTGTAGCACCTCTCAAGGTTGAGATATATATATAGATATTATGTAGTATTGTAGTTGTATAGTAATATTTTCTACATTTGTTTTATAGATAGCATGTAAAATTTGATTATCTGCATTTATGTGTACACATTGTTCAGAAACTGTAATTATTTTGTCAACCATAAACAAATAATTTATTTATTTTCCCAACAGCTGGAACAATGGTGAAAACCACCTTATTTTCAATATGGTGGCAGGTGCTTCACCCAACTATAATTCAGTCATTGAGCTCAACACTAGCCGAGCGATCATAGCAGGCGCTGGGTTTGACACATGGACTTTCAGATATGGCTTTGACATATCCCTACCACTGTACAGTCATGTAGCCAAGAAAATTGACAGCACACAGCCAAAGCAAAAAAATTACATGATCATATCGACGCAGCTCAACATACCCACAGATTATTTGGCTGCACTGCAGAATATAGCGTCGTCTTCAAATGATTTGCTATTACTTGGTACCTGTGTGACTGAGTCAGATGCTATCGACCACACCAAAAGATGTGAGTATGCGACTGGAAAAGTCTTTGAATACCCTGATGTGCTGAAGGAGGGTATGTTTTGTTTGATCGTCCGCAGCGCTAGGCTGGCTCAACCAGTTCTGATGGAAATACTCGCGTCTCAGTGTATTCCCATAATAATTGCCGACACTATAGTCATGCCGTTTAATTCACATATAGACTGGAATCGAATTGCTTTATTTCTGCCGGAGGATAATATCAAGAATTTATTGAAAATAGTCCACTCGGTGAGCAAGGAAAGGAGAGGAGAGCTGTACTGGCAGTTGAGATGGGTGTATGAAAAGTACTTTTCAAGTATAGAGAAAATTACGTTGACAACGTTAGAGATAATTAATGAAAAAGTATTCCCGTTGGCAGCTAGAATGTATGAAGATTGGAATATGCCGGAACATTTGGTAAGTTCTTTATATTTACATACTGTACAACAAGCTATTGTATCATAATTTGTCTATGGTAATAAAAATTATACAATATCCATGGTCAAAATCACGTAGAAGTTTCACCTAGAACATTGTAGAATTTTGTTTTCAGTACATAAAAAAGAGTAAAACCCGTAATAAGATAGGAAAGCGGGTGTGACATGCCGCGATCCAATCTGCCATGCAAATTACAGTTATTAAATCCCTTTGGATCCTTGTAGGACGATGTAGTTGTTGAGAGTAAAATTATTCCGCTAAATAATAATTGAATATCATAGTCATTATTGATAGAAAAAGTATAAAAATGCACAGGAATAAAGTTGATTCTTTTGCTTCAATTACACCGAAGCTTTAGATTACTTACGGTTCGTGCGCGACTCCTCGGCGGAAAATCTTGTCGACCAATTGAGGTTTGCTTTCATCGATGATATTGACTTAGGCCACGCTGGCAATCAGAAAACCACAGTTTATTCAGCAAAATGGCACTTTTTTTGCTACGAAAACATTTGAAGACAATATGCACGTACTTAATAAAAAAAAATGTGTTATTAGCAATTTTTTTTATTCAGCAATATAGATAATAAAAAATCACATGTAATAGTTTCCCGCCATTTTTGTCGTGCGAGGTGAGAACTATTCCAAACTAATTCTTCTTTCTGTCTATCTTTGTCATACGACGAGTCAAAATATTCGAATTTCAAATTAAACAATTTCTTTCTTTCTACGTTGCACCAAAGCTGATAATCGTAATCGCTTGTTAATAATCAATAATAATTACTGTAATAACTTCCAATTTGAACATATTTTTACAAGTAAACATTTTTGCCTTTATTTTTTTTAATTAACTGAATAATTTCTTATTTGCCACAATTTTTTTTTCCATTAAGCAAATGAAGTTTCCGGTTCATTTCTTGTTCGCGTTAAACGTTTGTGTGTCAATATCACGTTGGTTGCAGTGTTTCGCGTGTGAGCGCGTTATGCGTACGTAAATACATGAAATGTTCATCCGTCACGGAATATCCTAGTGCGGGGAGTTTTTTCGCGAAATTCTTTGCATAAAAACTAATGTCACCGTCGCCGTAAACCTTGGTGAAAGCGTATGTATGTACTCTGTATCAAGGAATGCGATTTAAAATGTAGTCAATTATTAGTTTACAAGGTAAATATTACCAATGTGTCTTTTTTTCTAGACTACGTATTCAGGACTCGCGCGGTGTTCATCGGCTTTGGTGTAATGTAGCAAAAACTACAAAATGTAATAATATTGTTACATAAAAAAAACATTCCGAGCCGCCCCAACGTTTAATGTCGGAATTACGTAAACGTTAAATGTAATTTCATTACCGCTCGCCGATGTAATAAACTACTTCGCGCTTAATATTACTTAACCGAGCGATACTTTTTGATTTGTTCACCCCGTTTCGCTGAGAAAGTGTATAAATCGTTATAAACGTGGTCTTAAGATAGGTGGAAGCGCGGTGGAAGTGTTGGCTTGATGCAGCTCACCGCTGGGCACTGGTCTCTCCTGCAATCGCAGGAGGTCTGGGAATATGTACGGTTTCTAAGGTGATGGATGATAATTCACCACAACCGAATGTAAAATTTGTTATTAAAGCTATTATACGAGATGAATGACAATTACGTTCAATCGAATGAATCATTTGTCATTATGACAGAAGGTTCATATTATACGAGATTATGTATGTTCGAATGAACGGAATACGTTTATTTATGAACGGTGAACGACTTGAATGTACGAATGATTTGTTATGTTAAAATGTACATACATTCATTTGTATACATAAAGGTACATAAATACATCTGTACATTGCTATTCAGAAAATGTTATTTTTATCTTTCCTTTGTAACAAACTGGCTTGTGCTTGTAAATACGGGTAGTGCCAATAGGTTTTCGACGATCTTTTGATTGAACGTACATATGTTTTTTTGTCACACGTGTCCGACAGTTGTAAAGGAATAAAAATATAACTCATCTGTCCTCGCAATAGAGCAAACCGGACGTCTATTCCAGTAGTAGCTGAGGACCAATGAAAGAAAATCATTTGTTCTCATATAAAAGTCTTCTTTATAAACTTACCCAAGCAAACAATCAGATGGGTCACCAGATGGTAAGTGGTCACCTTTGCAACACTCGAGGAGACGCCAATGCGTTGCCGATTTTGAAGGGGCACTCTTTTCGAATCGAAGTGTTGCTGAGATATGGTATTCGAATGATTCCAATTTTGAAATTATTCAATTCAACCGTTGCGGGCTTCATAAAAGAAAAACAAATGCATATCGAATGCGGCAATTCCTTACCTTGATACGTGTGTAACAAATGATATTAAATCGTTTAAATATAGCGATGAAGCCGTACCAGGTTAAAGTATAAAAGTGCTCGGCGGTATCGCGCGATGTCCCTCACTGGTCGAGTCCCTGCCAGGGTTGCCACCTCCTCGGGAACGAGGTTGATGTTTTACACGGATCTGCTCTAAAAATCATAGCGCATTAAGCTAGGCAAGTAGAAAGATACACGCCCTTGAAAACGTGCATAATTTTAGATCATGTAGTTTTCTCACGACGTTTAATTACGTTGAGAATATTTATTTGATGAATTTCGATTAGTACTGCCGCTGATACCACTATTAACAGTTTTCGGTATCGATAAACACGCTGAGGCATTAATGTAAAGTGATTCAGGTTTGAGTGTTAGTGCTGTGATGCTTCGTTATCCATATCCATACTAGTCCATACTAATATTATAAATGCAAAAGTGTGTTTGTCCTTCTTTCACGTCAAAACGGAGCAACAGATCGAAGTGATTTTCCGTATGGAGATAGTTGAAAGGTTGGTGAGTGACATAGGCTACTCTTTTTCGCGGTAAAATATCAAATTTTCGCAGGAAAACATGTTGTAATCAAAGAAGTACTACAGATGGCGTTACGGGCGCAATAATGGAATGACGTTTGAACAACACGCGGGCGAATCCGCGGGTAACGGCTACTTGTTGCTCTATATAGCTACATTAAACTTCTGTTCACAGATATTCACACATGTTTTGTTAATTTTGATCTTAAGAGATTATTAATTTACTAAATGTAATTATTTTGGTTGACAACCCTAGCCGCGCCGCGACAGACCTTCCAATTAGGGATGACGTCCTCACGTCTTGCAGGATCAGTGTGTCTTGAGGAATTTACTGAAATGTTTTGCATACCTACACGTAAAATATTTATGTTTCAACTTCACGAGCAGTGATTTGGATTTCAGTCTGCCACTCAGGTGGTCTGGTTTCAAATCCAGTACCTATGAATTTTCAAAGTTACGTAAGTTTAGTAAATTATCATATCACTCGTTTTAACACCTTGAGGCCACTTTAAAATTCTCCATCTTTCTTTTGTTTTAAGTAGTCAAGTGTTTGGCACTTTTTTTTCTGATCTGTGTGTAGTATGACGATCCGCGCTTGGTTGTCATTGGCCCTAGGAAATTGTCTTCATAACTAACGTTTGGCAAGAGGGTGAATCTAAGAGTTTTATCACGCTCCTTCCATTGACATACAATTCCGTGCATCGTAGCGCAAAAGGTTTTTATGGGGTATAAAAATGGCCTTTATATAGGTGGTCGTTCCCGTCGACAAATCTCCTGACCCGTCCCTAGATTTGGGAGAGGACGATCTGGCGAATCGCACGAGACGTGACTCCTTATATCGTAATTGGAATTTTGTTCTCGGCAATGATAAGAATGACGGATTGTTCGTATTTTTCCCGCCCAAATAAGTTATGATGGACATTAATATCACCAGTAAGGATATATAAGCAACAGCGATGCTTTAATTTTAAACAGATTTGTATATCTGTACATACAAATAAAACTGAAGTGTCTGTCTGTGATTTCAAAATGTTTATGATCACTAACACGATACTAATATCGCGAGACTTTTTTTAAAAATTCGTATCTGTTTATCTATTTGTCCAGGCTAATGTCGTGAAAGGCTGGACCGATTTTGATGAGACTTTAACTGAAAGATAGAGGAGGTTATAGGGCTAATTTTTATCCCGAAAGTCCCACGGGATCGGGATTACCGTTCATCGATCATTACTTACTAACTGTGGGCGTTGACATTCATATCACTGTAGATTCACCGTGTTTGTTTAAAAAAACAGAAAGTCTATTTCAATCACATATCTAATTTTCTATAATTGAAAGAATTTTGGAATCTGTTCGGTAGTTTCAAAGGTAAACTAACGCTCGCAAACAAACAGACACAAAGACAGAGCAACAAAATTAATACCTCTGTAATATTACAATACATTAAAAAATATTTGGCCGTTCTCGGCTTTTCCTTATAGTCAACCTTTATCACACCACAATAACATTAATAATAACTGGGGACTATACCACACACGGCTATCAGATTCCAAATTAGACAATTGAATGCCTGTGCTATGGTAACCGGACAGCTGATAAACATACATATATACATACGATATAATACTTATATAGATATTTTTATTACGACCAGACACAGAACGAACAAATGTGCTCATCACACAAATGTTTGTCCCGGGCGGGTATCGAACGCACGACCTCCGGTTTTGCAGTCAGGGTCTTTAACCACTCGACCACGAACCCAGTGGTTCTAAAGTACGTTTTCGTCCGCAGTACGGGCCGGTCAATCCGCTGTTTTTGCCGGTGACCGCGCCGAAGGCACCCGGATTCACGGCGGTCATACTCACGTATGACCGGGTGGAGAGTCTGTTCACGCTGGTGAGGAAGCTCGTGCGGACGCCGAGCCTCGCGAAGATATTGGTCATATGGAACAACCAGAACAAGCAGCCGCCGCCTTGTGAGTATTTAACGTTATCTAAATATACATAACTCAAAGGTGACCGACTGATTGACATAGTCATCTATCAACGCACAGCCCAAACCACTTTACGGATCGGGCTGAAATTTGGCATGCAGGTAAATGTTATGACGTAGGCATCCGCTAAGGATTTTGATCAATTCTACCCCCAAGGGTGTAAAATGCTTCTTAACGCGAGCGAGACCGCGGGCAAAAGCTCGTCTATACAAACAAATGAAATTGATGCGTCTGTCTGTGATTTCAAAGTGACTGTGCCCTCTCAAGTGCATATAGTTGACACGTTACAAAAACCATCTTATAAATTTTTTGTCGGCTCGTCCGGACTAATCTTTGGAATGGCTGAACCGATTTTAATGGGATTTCTAATGAACGATACAAGGTAACACCGCGGGGCACAGCTAGTGTTATATAAATCTTGATAAGGTCCACGACGAATGGAACAAATAGCACAAGAGATTACGTCAAAAACCCTAAAAAACTTGAACAATACGATGAGAAATCCAAGACTCGTAGTTATTGTTGACTTTCCAGCCAAATATTCTCCATTGCTTCATCGCATTGTCCAAGTCGGGAATGCCAGATGCTCGACTTATTTCTTAACGTGCGCGCTGCGGTCCGCAGGGATTTCGCTAATCTGACTTGTCTTCATATTGTTGGCGCACCTTTCCGTCATATTTAGTTAGAAAAATAAACGAAACTTTACTAGTTTCAATTTTAAACCTAAAAAATTACATTAACTTTAAATATGGTCCTGATAAATAATATATGATCGGGTGGTCCTGGGTTCAAATCCCGGGTCGGGTACTGTTGGATTTTTCTAATTTAGAATTTCTAGTAGTGACTCGGAGTCTG
>DWEM01001049.1:0-15671 GCA_018245935.1 Agara belti belti | reverse complement strand
CAAATGTGCTCATCACACAAATGTTTGTCCTGGGTGGGAATCGAACCCACGACCTCCGGTTTTGCAGTCAGGGTCTCGACCACGAGGCCAGTCATGTATTACGAATATGTATTAAGACTAAGTTTAGAAATGTTGATACTAAGTTATAACACAATGCAATTGATAGGTGTAATAACAGCGATACTGGATAAACTAATTAACTATTGATCAACCATTTAATATCGATTAATATGAAACTCATTTCTGTCATAGCATCTTCGTAAATCGTTTTCTATGGAACGTTAAACACGGAATTTACTATTTACTGAGGCGAACACAACATAGGAAGTAGGTGGGGAATCGAAGGAAGTACACGATAACGTTTACCAAGAATAGTAAGGGTGATCGGTTACAAGGATTCTCTATTATAATCTTAATGGAGGTTAATTGTGCTGAAATACATAATATTTCAAAAACTCTCTTTCTCAAACTTCTCTTTCTTTCACATTACCTTCTGAAAGAACTTACCAAATACACATCTAGTACTACAGAATTTTTATTTGAGCATCATCGGCAAGCGAATAAGATTGTAGTAAAAAGTTTGAATTTTTTTTAATTACCGTCACCGAACGCGGGCGACTAAAACAATTAAAAAAAAAACCTCGAACTCGCTGGCATAAGTGTCAATTTAAAAATGGAAGTAAAGTCTCGTGTAGATGCTTCCATTTTTAAATCTACACTTCAATCTATTAGGGGAACGGCACACTAAACGCAAGTGCAATCGGGCGTTTGTCGCGGCCATTGATGCCGCGTTTGGACGCACGATTTACCACTACGCGCTATTTGCCGCCCACTAGGAGTCCGTGATGGATGTGCGGATGTCCTTCGACTTTTGTTTTTAGAACCACTTTGGCTCTTGTTGATATATCGCGTTTCGCTCGAACGCGATTTTTATATCGCGCGGAAAGCCTAAATGGGTTATGCCGGTGGTGAGGTGGTGGTTTAATATATTATTGTACCATTACAATAGATAACGGAGTATACAGCTTTGAGATTAAAGTAATACATAGCTTGTTTACAATTGTAAATAATGCATCCAGGCATAAGTAAAACTATATATATATGTAACTAGATTTTTTACTCGATTTAAGGAACTGAGTATGGCATTTGTCTTTGCTGCAAATGCAACGGTCTCTTACAAAGAAAAAAAAACTGAAATGTAAATTCATCATCAAGTCCACCGGTGTCCACTGAAGGATAAAAGCCTCCCCCAAACTTTGCCGCGGTCTTCCGCTTATAAATATAACATATTCAACTAATAAATGTTTTAATAACATGAAAATAAAAGGCACGTTTATTTTCAAACAGTATATACAATGACAATAGGTGTTCGACAAAACTTTTTTGTACTGTGCACTTTAGATATTGTTTTTACGTCACAAAATACATTACATCAGTAAAAGCAAAAAAGTTGGTTGCTGCTAAATATTTATAAAAAAACTTTCATGATGGGAAAAAAGGCTTTTCTGTCAAGCAGAACCGACGGTACGTAATGAAATTCCTCTCACATGATAAAAAATACAACGACCGCTCTCGTTGAGCGCACCGTATAACTCTTGTAAACTCTGAATCAGTGTTACGTCAATCAGGAATCCCCTAATTCCGCGATGTCACCGTATACGCCGAACGCCGAACGTTTTTTCTACACTGGTCAAAAGTGTACACTTTTTATAGGCGGCCAGCCATCTACTTGTCCTTAAAGTTTTTACACAGCGCGGACGAGCAGTAAAAGTTTTTTGCGCAAACTCAAACTCATCTTAACTCGTCGAGCGCTTATATATTTCAGTTCCAACGAGCGCAGACGTAATTGATTGAATTCTGTGTAAATAAGCCATATTTTTGTCTCGGAACTTTTTGCTATGTGCTCATTAAAAAGAAATATTAGTGCCATTTGCGGCTGCAATTCGGTAAGTTGTGTATTTTTTGGCAAAGATTGTTAGCTCGCAATGTGTTTACTTTAAAACGACTTGAATGTAGAGTGCCAGGTTTAAATAACTGCTGAGACTTAGTACTGCTTTGGCCAAAATATTAGACCCCAATTAAATTTTTGCCAACTAGATACAGCTGATTTAGTCCGCAATACCATTATGCTCAATAATTTTAGTTAATAACTCAAAATAGGTGTTGAAAATTGCTTCCATAATCCGAAGTCCTGAATATATTTGTGCAGATTCGTTTTGATAAATTAATTTTTGATATGAGTTGTCTTAACCTTCCTGAAAATTTACCATTAGCTTATATCATATAGGTACCTATTTATTTTATCTTACACTAAACCATACATTGTATATTATGAAATTAATTAGGAATCTTTGTTTCTTTATTACTAGTACTTCAAAAAATCCATCACATTGAAATGTTACGCCAACTGTAGGTAGATAGTTTTTAACTAACTACCTACTTAGAAAAGCAACCTTTAATATTTGCGTATATCATATTCTGATAATATCTATAAGCCGGTCAATACGTTTATTTCAAAAAGATACCATCAGCATTTTATCATTCGATCCTTCGTCGTAATTCAATCGAGTACATTTTAAATTTTGTAAGCTCTACTTCAAATAAATACATGTACGGTTCGCGGGCTTCATTTATTTGCAGAATTCGATTTGAAATTGCAAAAGATGGCGATTCTTATCGAGTTATAACTCGCATCGGTCCAATCGATTTATCGATAAGCGGACCAATCATCACATGCGGGAAAGGCGTGAACTTGACGACTGAGTTATGACGATTATAAATCGACTAAAATAACCAAATTAAACAAACGATGTTTCGTCGATTCGGGCGTCATTCAATTAAGCTCGTTGATTTTGCATATTTATAGCCTTGATTGTTAATAACTTCTTCTTTTTTTGTAAAATAGGCGTTGGCTACGAAATCACTTGGTAAGTGAGGTACAGTCTAATGCAGCAGGATTGCCTAGAAAATACCTACTCACTCTTTTATAAACTTGAATAATAAAAGTCAGACCGCACTCAATGGACTGGAAAATATTTACAGATTATCATAAAATATTTGTATCACACAAAATACATTTCCGAACAAAAAGCTACATAACTGTTTTGTAATAACGATTTTAAGGTATTCAAATTGAAAATAGAAACTAAAAGCGACATAATTAAAAACCAGTAACAATCCATTCAATGTTTACAGTTAACGTCACAAATCCCAATTTACAAATTCGGGAACAACGGGAACGCTCCGCCCCGATATGAACAGTCGCCGAGTCGCATTGTACAAACGGTGATTGAGATCAATATCGCAGTTTTAATAAAACAGATGGGAAACGGCTTCCATATCCGGCGTTCACGGCTTTTTACGGCAAAAAAATGCGACTCCACGAAAGAGCAGCGATAATAGAAACAACGGGCGTTACTCGTAAGGGGTTATCTCGTTTTTATTCGCAGCGAGGTCTTTCCGAACGCGTTAAAAGGGTACAACTCGACGTTCCGGGGCTGGCGTGGGCGGGCGCATACAAGAGACTATCTGTTCCAATTTATACACCGACAAGAAAGACGTATCAATAAAGTTCAATAAGTGTACGTTCGGCCTTACGTTGTCGATGTTTTGTTTCTCGGGTAATTTATGTGTGCTTTAATAAGGTGATAGTTCAATATAGTCGACCAGCCGTAAAACCTTGTCGTGTACTTAAATAAAAAGGCTTCGATCTGTGGAAACTGAATTGGGTTCGTTTACATTTCCGCTTGTGTATAAGTTATTTATAAATTAAAATTAATGGAAATTATTAAATATATAATACAGTCTGTATGCATCATTAGATGCAAATTCTTAGGCAAAATAGTGTTATCTAACTTTGAAAACATATTGATTTTTTTACCTACGTACTGTACTTGCCACTCCCGATTCACAACCAAATATTATCTGAGTTCAAACCAAGGCTTTCCACAGAAAAATTGGATTAAATTTTGTAACAAAATGAAATTTTGATTTTTTTGTTTTTTTTTTCTATATAGCAATAAAATGGACGGAATAAAACTATTCTTTGAATATATCTGAAAATTACATTCATCTAACGCTCTACTTACCTGACAATCAAAATTTTATCATCGGATTTTATTAGTATATTTTCAGAACTACAACTCAACGACAGACATTCCGGTTATCGTGAATGATAATAAAATCGTAAACAAGTCTAATATGCTCTTACTGGAACTCTATCTCATAAGAGCTTTTTACACGCTAGGGGTGCGAGTAAAAAAACTATAAAACTGAGGTCTTTGACCTGTTTCAACGATTTTTATTACAGAGCGGTGACGAATTGGTCGTATTATTCACACTTAGTCCATAAACATGATTTTATCTGAAACATAATTGATGTGAGTATACAATTTTACAACAAAATAATGCATCATTTTTTTCTAAACTAGATACTATTGTAGTATGCGTTTATGTAAGTACACAGTATGTATTCACTAAAATATTTCCCCAATGAAGAGTGGCTGTAACAAAGTGAAACGAAGCTATTATCTGATAAAATACTTTCTTCGGTATACATTACCGTAACAACAGCTCCAAGCTTAAAAATAATTCGTAGATGTTAAATCATTGGTTTAAATAAATATGTCACAGTACAATTAAAGAGGTGGCCACCAAGCTTTCTTCTGTATATTTTTTTTCGTTAATTGTCTTGATGTTGATATAATAATTATTCAGAATTCTAAAAATATGAACCGTGTGAAGTTTCAGCTCGTTCAAATGCGAAACTGGGCTCGGCGCGTCGCGTGACAACCCGTCGAGAGTCGCACGGGCCTGGCGCCGTGAAATGATAACTCCGCTACCATTCATTTGTAAAATGACCTCGCAAATTTATTAAAAATTCTTCGCGTATTATTTATGGCGTTTCTATTATTTTTTTCGTATAATTATAACCTCTACTGCCACGATTATTACACATATTGTGAATTCTTATCTGATCCCTACTCAAAGTTCTTTTTCGGGTGCCGAATTCATCAACTCGCAGAGATTTCTAGTAAAGTTAAACATATGTTTCTATGTTCGATTCTAATGAAAGTAATTTACACAAACATACATCAAAATGCTGAAGAAAATCAAATGGTAACTTTTTCGTCTCCTATAGTTTACACGCTCTTGATTTCCAGCTCAATATCCATAATAACATTCGTAGTCAACACTCATTTACGTCCTATTTCTGACAAGACACCTTTAAAATTCAAAAACTTACTAGCCACTTATTTTAGTCCTATTTTATATTGTTACTAGGTCTGCCCGCGACTTCGCCCGCGTTTGAATTTAAATCGAAATAAAAAAGCTACTCCTTATTACATCAGCTATCTGACAGTGAAAGATGTGTCAAAATCGTTCCAGCCGTTCCAGAGATAGTCAAGAACAAACAGTCAGACAAAAATTATAAAAAAATGTTACTTTAGTATATACATACATAAATATGCATTTAGTAAAAAGTTGTTATTTTGCTTTTACAAACAGACTCCAGTTTTATTGATTTGTATAGATTACAGTCACATAGACTTCTCATGGAAACTTCTAGCCGTCACCTGGCTGTGCCTTTTCCATTGCGTGTCAGGTTGCACGCACACTGTCAAATGATAACCCCGCGTCCATCATTCACAGAGGAATGAACTTGCCGAGTGCTTGCTTTGTTATGGCCTTCGTAGATAAGCTGTCCCCGACAGAATTAGTAATTCATAGCGCTATAAAACCACTAATAGCCGCGCTGGCATGTATTTAAACAAAGGAATGAATAAAGCTGTGAATGGTTTTGTATTTCGTTTTTTTAACTCGGCCATTGAATTGTTTTGTAATACCTGTCAATTGCGCCATCCAACTCGAAACGCTACAAGATACTTCGCACCAACGAGCCGACAACTCTCAGGCTTGTACTGCCCACATAAGCTACATTATACGATTTTAGTGTCGTAAAATACCATTTACGGGCTGTTCTTGAAATTTTCATTACCTTGCTCTTACCCGAGCTTCCGATCTAGGATGTGTTATGCATAATCGTATAAAAAATACCAATCACCGAGATTAGAACGTAGATTAGAATTAGAACATAGAAAGTAGAATTGTATCTTTTTAAAACTTGATAATTAGACGCAGAAAATGTAGGTTTAAGTCATAGTCTATGTTAGTCTGCAGACCAGAGCATCAAGTCCTATGTACAAGGTAACGCCGATTGGAATCCCTCAGATTTGTCATGAGCTTTATGCAATAACAACTCTCTGATTTAGTTCGCGCCATTGCTATTTTCGGTCAACATGGTTGATTTTCCCACTTTCTAATAAGAATCCTTAAAATTTTTATCATCACTAGTCGCGTGGATGCATGTATTTAGAAACAGATCAAAATAATATTTTAATACAGTTATAAACATATTGAAAGTTATAATAAGAGTGTAATATGTTTGCTTCATTTGATACCTTTTATGATTGGAATCTTCACTCTTACGAGATTCAAAACAGATAAAATATGAACCGTTTCACCAAAATCTCCAACGCAGAAAGTATTTCACGATTCGTAAACCACTTAATAAAGGAGCAGTTAACAGGCGGATTTATTGTTCAAAATTGTACATAATGTTATTGTAATAAATATTTATTTGTTCTCGCGTGCCTCAGTAGGGGCAAAGGCGATAACTTGAAATTAATATTCTGTCAGCGAGAACGATTTTCGGCGCGTACTTTATGCTATCGAAGCGATTTGATCGAGAAATCGATGCGACTTTTGTACGGCGAATATTTATGCCTGTTTTGTTTTCGGAGTTTTGAATCGCGTGCTCCATTTATCATTGGATTGTTTTCGGTTTTCGCTTTTATTTACAACAGAACATTTTATTTTGTACAAAAAGAGTGCGCCTTTTTTAACGAAAATATAATTACTTATGTTTTAAATTGCATATACCGCAGAAAAAGCAAAGGCTTCCTACAAAGACAGCACAAACACTATGGAAAGAAAAACATTATCAACATAACCTTTATGGGGTAAGAGTGTCCACTAAAGGAAAGAGGCTTACTCGCCTGCGCTCATTTGAGTAGGTTGACCACGTTACAAATTTAATCTGGAAGTTCCTTATCCAAGACTAATTTGTTATAAGTAAATAGATGATGTCTTCTATGTCCGTAGCTTTTGCTGCTTTGTGGCATATGTATTACCATTATAATGCTTACATAATGAACCGAATAAAACGTTTAATTACAATATTGCAGTTTCATTGCTCTTTTCATTAGCAAGCTTCTAAGAACGCTCAATTATAGATTAACTCGCTCAACATTTAACTAATAACACGTTGTTCCTCTCACCTACAGACACAAAGTTTTCATGTCTGACGTGTCCTAATGTCTGAATTCGGCATCCAGAATGGATGGTAGTGGAAGTTATAAAACTCTTACTACATTTCCCAAGCGCAACAAAGAGTGCTAGAGAACTATTCGAGGTTATTTCATGGAAATCCGGTAACAAGCCAACTTTGCCTTGGTTCCTTCGCTATCATATTTATATCGTTAGTTTAGTATCTGAATAAACCTCTATATAACATGGCATCAATACATTTTTGATTCATTAAATATTAGATTTCGTTTTTGTATCAAATGTTTGAGGTCGACTAATGCTTTAAGCGTTGATATTTCCAAACATAATTTTTATAACTTATAAATAAGTATTCGTTACTTTTTATTTTAACATTAAAAGAAAATAAATACTCATACAAATAATTGGCTACAAATTTTGGGTAAGCTACAGAAAATATCTGCTCGAAATCATTACAGCAACGGTTAAAGATTTCTAAAATCAAAAGGTTTTAACGTCACTACGAAAAAGGTCTTAGTAAGTTATATAACAATTATATTTTATTTATAAAACTCCTTTAATTTCCCGTCGTTGGGTTTATTTGGCAATACTGTAGGACACACAAAGGCTACATGTACATGGAATGAATAACTAGATTTAACGTAAAATAGGAAAACAGACAAACGAGGTCAATTACAGATGCCCTAAGGACGGACGCCAACCACCAGGCATGGAATCACAGAAGAGCGGGCGCTGTTATTGTGACAATGGATTACAGAATTCCAATTTCAAAATAAACTTCAAAGTACACACCTATGCACATTTCAATTTTTTTTTAATTTAGCTCAGCGCGCAGCCAGACGGGCCACCTGATTTTAAGTGGTCACCCTCGCCTATGGACACTTGCAACATCCGAGGAGTCGCCAGTGCACTGCCGGCTTTCGAGGAGAGTTCTTTTTACGCCTCGTTGGTCGAGCGGTTGCTAGCGCGACTGCCGATCGGGAGGTCCTGCGTTCAAATCCCGGGTTGGGTACTGCTGGATTTTTCTAATTTAGAATTTCTAGTAGTGACTCAGAGTCTGGATGTGTGCCCGGTGCGTGGCAATAGGCTCACCACCTATTCCATTGTGGGACTTAACGTAGCTGGTGAAATGTGGGGGTGTACTACACTCCTCTCCCTACCCCTTCGGGGAATACAGGCGTGATGTTACGTTGTACCTAATATAGTTTGATTTATTCCAATTTATCTGTATTTTTTACTTCACCACAGTCAAAATAGGAAAGACAGATTTTATCGATGTTAGGTACTAGCACTTTCTCTTCATGACTTTGTAAACTTAATATCCTAAATCTGAACTTGGATATCACCTACCATTCAACCCGAAATAAAATTCTGAGGCTCCAAAATGTAGTACTATCGCTTACTATACCTTTATTTCTTTTGATATTCTTTTGGTTTTCCCCAGTTTGCTGGCTGCCTGATCATAATCATTCTTCTGGAACTATCTATCGGTATCGCGGCGGCAGCATTGCGCCCTCAGATCGAAGGCTCCATGAAGACCCAGCTCCGTGCCTCATTCATCAAGAACAAGTCGACCAAGGAAGAAGACACCGTTTACAGGGATTTCTGGGATCGCATCCAGAGCAGCGTGAGTTTAAGAATCTGAATACGCATGTCTAGAGTCAAACAATGTTGTAATAATCTGTACCTAAGATTGCCAACCAGTTCAAACGCCCCATGAAAGTGGACAAGTTACTGTTATTGATGTGATATTCTGAACTAACATTGTCCTTAACAAAATTCTAGCTGGAATGCTGCGGTGTGACCGGCCCTGAAAACTACGCTTCCGATCCCCGCCTTAGCCCTTCGTTGTCGTGCTGCCCCCCTGACGGCACGGACCGCGCGCCCGAGATCAAACGCTCCGACTGCATCACCAACACCAAGTTCTACCAGGAAGGCTGCGAAGACAAGGTCCTGAGCACCGTCCACAGCGCCGGCCTGACAGTCATCGTTTGCGTGATTCTTTTCTGCTTCTTGGAGGTTAGTACTAAAATCCTGCCTTCCATTTCGAAACGATTGTTTCTGGAGGTTCATTCATCTTCTAATTCCTTATTGATTATATTTGTCTCAAAGTTAGCTATACTTGTAAGCATAGTTTTAGAATACACGAGAAACGTACGTAACGCCATCTCTGGTTAAATATTGGAACTACACTTTGTCTCGTTCCTGGATTTCGAGAAAATAATATAAATTCCTATATTGATAGTACATTTTCTGTATATTTCAGGTTATCGGGATAATCCTCGCGCTGTGGCTCGCACACTCGATAAAAACCCAAGGAAAGAGCCGGGAGACCGCGTGAATTAACATTTATAACATACATTAATAGATGTCCACTAGTAGCGTTTCAGTAAGATGCACTTATTCCACACTAATGTATACTCAATTATTTCTTACTGCTACAAAAAAGATACAGGTTGAAAAAAAAAGACAGTTATGAACTATAAGTCGAACATTAAAAAAATTGTCATCAGTCAATTACATTATATTTTATTATAACATAATTGGTACGGTTTAATTTAAAATATCGATTTTTAATATAATCTTTGTTTATTTAAATATATTTATCCTTAATATAATCAAGCATTACATGCAATACGCACTTAAGGTACAAAGCGTTTTAAAATAAATACAGAAACTCAGTGTTGCCAGTTATGTTTAATACGTATACCTGTAATTGTTTCCAATATGTTGTTAAGGGTTTCCCAGACATGAAACTTTCGGACTTAAAGCCGGTTCGTGCCGCGTCTATGAGTGGCCTTAAAAAAAAATTTTGTTTGCAGTTCAAAGCAATGTCTATAAAGTGACAGCTTAACATCCGCTAGGTCTGCATGTAAACTGGCTGGTTATACTACAACGTGGAATAATGATTAAATAGCGCACGATTTGCATAGTACGGCGAATAGTATTACTGAATTTGTGTTTTATACTATTTAGGTATATAGACTTTACATATTTTCAAATAGTACTTGGACAATTTAATATATGTTCTACACGGGATCGGTTAATGAGATTATATAAAATATTTTTGCTTGTGTTTTAAATAATTTGTCTATGTCGTCCAGTTTCGTGAAATAGTTTGTAAAAAAATTTCGCACGATAACAATTTACTCTCACGTGTAGCTATGTATGTTTGTCTCTCTTATAAAGCATTATCAAGAAATATTTCTTGGTAAAAAATAAGTTTTCTAATGGCATCAAAACACTGAATTTTACTGGTGCTGTTTCGTCTATGACTTCAATTGATTAGTTTTTAAAATGTGAAAAGGTTTTTAGTTTTTAAGTGAAATTTTTAAAATATGCCATGTATACCTGCACTAATAAATATATGCAACATGATTTTAATTTTGGTTAATGCTTTAAATCGCATTTATAGCGTATATTTATATTGAATAAAAAGTTATTTATTTATTTATCTTTAAAACAAAAATAATTAAATATTTTTACGTAAATTCGTATTTAGTTTGTCTAGGTTAAGTACATTATTAAAATGCCTATTCAAGAGCCTATTTTAATATGATGTGAAATGTATTTTAATCTTAATTTTATAATTACGTATTCATAGCTTTATCCATTTCTATTATACATATTTATAGGAATATCTTGAACGTATTTTTTACCGTTTAGCAAATACGATTTATGGAAGAAATTAAATAATAAATTCAAGATAGTTCAAATAATTCTTTAGATTCATAAATGAATTCGAATAAGATATTAACCTAGTTTGCCATATTCACTAAAATGTAGGTTCTATAAAGAATAGGTTACTAGTCAATAGATTTACAATAAACTGTATTATTAATATTTAAAAATAGTACCACTCAATTGTTATTTAATATCCCACCGAGAGTTATTTATCTCGGCTGATCTTATACCTTCTCGAAATATACTAATACATACATTTTGCTTTATATAATTTATGCAAATCTATAATATTAAGTAACATAATCTACTGTAGTAATATTAACAACAATAATTATTGTAACCGAATGTAGTTTGCAAATACGTGCTTCTGATATTCAGCGCGGTCTATATAATGATTAGATTGTCTTTATCATTAATGAATAACACAATAATAGTCATAATAACCTGTAATTAATAATCATAATAGTTCCTTGACAAAATTAACATACGGCCTTCTGATCCCAACTCATCTTTACACTTACGTTAAAAAATATATAATTTTTATTCCATTTCGATGTCTGATTGAATGTGACGACGTGAATATTGTTTAATTAATTTTTTAATAACTTCAATATATAGCTATGTTCGTGTATGAGCTGAATAATGATAATAATACAATTTCAGTGCAAGGTAGCCATTCATTTACTGTAATTAATATTCCTCTACGAATATATAAATATATCATTTTAAACATTTTCCCAGTTATAGTCTAAATAATGTTACTACGTAATTTGATTGTATTATCGTAAAGTTTATTGGTGTTGCAATTGATAAATGTTCAAAAACGATTTTTCTTAAATAAATAAATATTTGTGTTTTATAAATGGCGTTATTATTAAATAATCTAAGCGGGGACGAGTCACTAGTACTTTGTAATTACAACCCTGTGCTGGGGCGAGTCGTACCTTATAATTACAACCCATATTACTATTAGGTCAGCTGTGCAAACGTTACACATCACTTTTGATTAAATAAATGCGTTTTTTTGCTATACCGCCTCTTTAATGTCTTATTTTTCGTATGTGTGTAATTGTATCTATTTGAGTGTGTACAAAATATGCTTTTAGGCTTTCTTCTGAACCCCGCATCTATAATCCCTTTTCTTCGTATAACCATGACCGCTCGTGTGTTTTCAACAATTTTCCTGTCATAATGAGGTGTACAATTTCATACCTTTCCTGTCTAAGCCCTTAATGTGCAAACCTTGTTATTAGACAGTTTGAAGTTCTTTCTTTCTCAATTTTTTTAAAATGAGGTTCATCTGTTTTAGGTCACAAATACGTACCTATTTTCGTACAGCTCAATTTGGATAAGAAGAATCGTGTGCCTTATTATCTGGATAAAAAATCCAACTCTGGGCACATTTATAAATCTCAAGGAAATGCTGTGGTATATATATTAAAGTAATTATTTCAAAGACATTAAAAATAAAGCTTAGCGAGAACAGATATTGCTTTGGACTTTATTGTCATATCATTGTTCCAAGGGGTTACCAAAAAAAAACGAGGCTATTGTGAAAGAGGTTTATTAAAGAGTGTTCAATGTAACGTACAGACAAATAAATGTAAGTGCTTATCAAATTGTAAAACACGGAAAAAAATTGATTGCAATAATAAATGCACATTGTTATTTTATAATAAAAAGGCGGAAATACGGTTTAAGTGTTGGTAAGTGACATAAAATCCATAAATCTAGTGTTGGTAAATGATTTCACAGTTGGGGGATGAGACAACAAATGCATGGGCATAAGGATACGATCAATGTCGTTTGCCAACTAATCTTAATAATTAACATACGTAGGGTGGGAGAAATGTCTAATATTCATAAAATATCTACAAAACAATTTACTATATACATATCTTATCCGACATTAAAATACAACTAAATACTAAGACGCTAATTTAAAGACATTTTTGGTGCAATCAATGTTAATTTACATCAAATTTCTCGTCAGAAATACATTAAACTAATATAAAATAAGGTTAAAATAAATTTATAGCTACCCAATTACATAATAGTTATATTTAGTTGCTTTAAATTAACAAGTACATGCTAGTTTGTATATAAGTCCTTATTTAACTAATATTAATCTAGCATATCAATTTGTTGACGAAATTTTTTTTTATCAGTTGCAATCCAAAATAAACAATAAACGAAAATATATTTAAGGCTCAATTATGAAAACCAATACGTTGCTTTTTGCTCTATTCACATTTGAATACTATTAAGATACTATGTACTTTGAATACCTTTTATAACCTACATTATATTATAAATACAATTAATTTTATGTTCATTCATAATTATTTTAATTACCTACTCAGTATCACAGCTATTAGCCATTTGACGTTTCTTAGTATAAATAAAATAGTTTATGGTGCCGTAAAAAGTCGTTCAGAAACCATGTAACCATATTTAAAAAGAAATTCGAATATTTATAAACCTTTCGCATATTTATAATCTGTGTACATTTACTTCGTTTAGGGATTTAAATATAGAACGTGCTAGAAACTACACAAGCTGGTGGCATAGTACGAACACATTTGATCGCAACGCTACTGTTAAAAATGTCGCTAATAAGCAAATATTCTACAAATATTTTTAACACGCTGACAACCGGTGACACAAATACTGATAACACTGCACTGCACAATAATAATAATAACTGGGACAATTCCAAACAGCTACATAGGAGTATATACATATTGATATAATACTTATATAGATATTTCTATTACACACAGACACAGAACAAACAAATGAGCTCATCACACAAAATGTTTGTCCTGGCTGGGAATCGAACCCACGACCCTGGTTTTGCAGTCAGTCTCTAACCACGTCCAATGGGGCCAGTCGATACAATACGTGTGGATACTTGCTTTGTGGTTATGACTGTACGCTGTATGTATGGCTTTTAATTTAACAGCTAATGACTACGCTAAGACAAATTAAAAACTCAAAACAAGAGCAGAAGACTGCATTATATACGGTCGTTAAACCTTGTCGGGGGCCTTAACGATAGTTTACAACCTTACAATACATTGGTTCTTACTACCCTATACCCAGTTCTATGGTAGGTCTATGTCAAATTCATTTGCGAGAGTATTTAGAGACTCCTATGTACAGACTTTAAAGACTAGACTTTTCTTTAAAGTGAATAAGTGATGATTTAATCTTATATACAAGTATGAAGATTTCTCTGAAATTCTAATGAATTCGTAATAATTGCAGTTTTAATTACACATACTTACCTATACATTACTACGGTAAGGTACTAAGGTAATTACTACGGGCTTAGTTAAATAACAATTTACGAAGACAAAGTTTGAGCCAGTAAAACAGTACAATGTAATGGTGTCGAGTGAGAATTTTTTGAGCTGGCAACAATAATAATATAAGCTAACTTTCAAAATGTGCTTGCAGTTCTTCTTGGATCTTACGGCGTTCACATCTCAAGGCACTGGCCATCAATAGAGCTAGAGATATACAGGTAATCTGCAAAGAAAACATCTAATTTTTATGAATCAATGTCCGAAAACAATCAACAGCTATCAGTATACAATACTAAAAAAATGTCGCTTTTTTCTTAATATGTATTTCGGAGCAGTGCTACTAAAAATCAGTAGTGCTATGGGACATTTTCGTTCTAAGATTTAATGTTGACCGTAAATTGGAAATAGACTAATACTTTATCTATCCCCATTATAATTACTAAAAGTTATATATACCTCTGTAACAATAAAGATTACGCCAGTCGCGATGAATATGTTTCCTTTGAATGATTTGTTCTCGCGCAAAACCTCTTCACAGCCGCGCATGTAATACGTCCGCTCAGCGACGCAGGTAGCGTGCAACTGACGCCGCGCGGCCCCCTCCCGGGAGGGTAGTGCGCGTGCACAACACGACGGGGGTATGTCTCGTTGTAGAAATGTATAGTCTTGTGGGCCGTCTACACCGCAACACTGATTCTAATACACAAAAGTAAACACCATTTTACAATTAATATACTCACCGAATATTCAGATAGCCGTGCGTGGATTTTTTGTTACCTACATTAATGTTTGTCATGGATGGAAATCGAACCACTCGACCACGAGGCCAGTTGTCCCATTTATTTATTGTATTAAAAGCGTATCACCTGAGACTGTAAGGCGTCCCACAGCAAGGAAATGTTCTCTTCTCCGTCCTCGACGGTGGAGTTCTTGTAGAAATGGTCGCGAAGCTGGCTGCCACCACCGACCCACGCGCTCAGCACCGCACCACCCACCGCTACCACCACTTCCACTGACACGAGGAATATGAAGAAACACGCGTGCTGTAAATAAAACAACGTTAAACACTATTTAAATTTAGGTACGTTTCACATCAATCATGGAGCTGATAAAGTATTGTTGTGATGTTAACGGTGGGAGGGGGTAGGGGAGGGGTCGGAGCTGTTCCTTCACTTCAACGATGGGACATTTAAGGGGATAAATCATTATTATTATTATTATATATTTTATTTATCCAATTACAATTATTATCAACTAGCTTTTGCCCGCGACTTCGTCCCGCCCCCGCCCCCGCAATTCCCTTTGGAGGTAGAATTTCGTAAAATGTGT
>DWEM01001048.1:0-15673 GCA_018245935.1 Agara belti belti | reverse complement strand
TGTTTATAATTATTATTATTATTTTTTATACATATTTATAATTAGCTTAATTTATAATACCAATGAAACTGCTTCTCATAACAAAGTATTATTACTAATAATAATAATTTATTAGCCTATGAAGGTACTGTTGAATACTAACATTGTCGAAGTAAGTATGAGCCTAGTGATGGTTTTCTTTCAATTTTCGCATTATGACGCAGGAAATCGTAATTTCTCAAAAATGGCTGATGATGGCCTTTTTGTTTTTATTTTTCACCTTGCAGCACTCGTCCGCAGTGACAGAAAGATTGGAAACCACTGTATAACATTACATTTGAATGCGAATCACATAAAAGGTAACCGCAATTCGCAGACCCCCCGACTCGAAGCAATACAAACAAAAGAGTTGGTTCTTTACGAGATCACCGTATTATACGGAATCGTTAACATTGAACATTAAGTTGTTTTAACGAGTCTCGCGATCACGTGCGTTCATACATATGCAGCTTCCTAAGAACTAACTTAACATAACTTGGTGAGAAATATAAGGAAAATGGCAATCTCTTAGAAGTCCAAGATAAGCGGAGGAAGAAGAGCAGGAAAGTGGATAGTTGTAACAAAAAATGTAACAAAAAAAATCTAGTTCTTTTTGTCATTAAATTGAGTTTTAAAGTTAAGAATATGAATTCTTTTATGTCGGATTTTGATAAAAATTCTTTTAAAGAACTGTTTCTCTTGACGAATGGCGGATTAGCAATATACATGGAAGTAGCATTTAACGTAAAACCTTTTAAAATTTAAGTTCTTTTTGGCAATTTGTAGCTACGTTTAAAATTGATTCGGTTTTTTTTCCATTTTCTCAACTCATCACCGTTGTTTTGTTTCGTTGAATATTTTTTGTACAATCTAGGTGTCTACTGTGTAAGTGACATTAACATTTAAAGCTGTCAAGTCTCCTAACGAGAGTAAAACTGGCTCGAACCACGTGTAATGGGTAACCGATAGTGCAGCGCTTCTGTTTTAAACTTCCTTTTATAGCTCTTTGAGAGCGAATTAGCATTTTACAACATTGCCTGTTGGAACTAAAGCCATTACTAACCGTGTAAGCGTTAGCTAAAACATTTATAGTAGTGATTCAGATATTTTCCCAAGAAACAACAAACAACAAAAAACAACTATTTTGTATGGTTTGTTAGGCGTCATATAGTGAGTTGTGTTGGTTTTTTGTTCATTTTGTAAAAGAGGAAGATGGCTGACTGTAAATATTGGGCGGCTGAAGACGCTGAACTTAGAATCCTGAAGTCCGGAAGAAGGTTCCAGAGGCTCCACAATTGATTGTTGGTGTACACTTGACAAAAATCACTAGTTTATAAAATAACCAAGGGAATATTAAATAGTATTTTTGATTGAAATGTGTAATACTGCACTAAACCGACGGTTTTGCGTTGATTTTAAATATCTAACTTAAATATGTTAACCTTAGACTAATTATTAATAACGATAATTAAATTCTAATTGTATTTCTTAAGTTTGTACGCCTCTAGAGGTAAAATATGGATTGAACTAATAATTCTGTAAAATCTTAAAATGTGTCCATATTTGTGCAAATAGACGTCTCAGTCTTTGTCTTTGATTTACTTTCCGTATTTCCGTTTTGAAATGTAGTTACCATGCGTGTCCTAACAGTGAATACCAAATGTGAATATTGTTCTCATACCAAATAGTTTTAGAACCGGTACTTGAATAAGAATTAGTTTATGAATTTTTTACACAGATAATTTCTCAACGCGCTCATAAAACATACTAGATCTCGCTGAAAGAAAATCATTCTTACATCTTTTCAAATCTCAAAAGGTATAAAGCGCCGAGCACGTTCAAAGGAATTCCGAGCTTATTCTAAGATTCATAAAGTTGAAATTGAAATAATCTGTCCAAGGGATAAACGGCGACTGTCTTGTCTTGCAGGTGACGTGAGTTAATGGTCTTTTAAATATGCACGGCCCATCTCGGCCCTGTCGTCTTGTACGGTGTACCCCGGGGACGTGGATATAAAGAACTGGATGCGATCTAGTTTTTATTGCTTGTAAAATTACCTATCTGAGACTTAAGTGGCTTACTATCCAACCTGCTTTCCATAACCTGTAAATATTTAGTAAAGTAAGCCATACAATCAGCAAAGTAAGCTTTAGCATTCACTTTCATTTAGCTTCCTCGAAATTAGTGTCTAATGACATTTTAATACATATGTAAATAACATCGTTTTTAGTGCTACTATTTTCTCTTATTCAGAGTGAGTTTAATTTTCATTTCGCATTTATTTAACTTCTTCTGCTCATCTATTATCTTCTCACACGTATTTTAAGTAACTTCCACACTTATTTCTATCTTTTGCCCTTCTTAATAAGTTCCCTTAATTACCAACATACACAAGTGCCACTATTTGTCTGACAATTTCATATGAATGCCCTAGTTTAATAGTATCGTAATATCAAAACTATTTTCAAATCCAACAGAGCTAGCAGCGGATATTATTGCGAGTTCTTCGTTATTATCACAACGAAAGCGATAAGCAACGTTAAGCACTTGGATGAGTGACCACTAGGCCTCAATTTTCAAGAGCGTTACCGTCCTCGAAGGAAATGGAAAGGAAATCCGTACTACGCCAATCCGTATCAGCAGTTAGTGAAGTATGCTCCATCCTTCCCATGGTTGCGGGGAAGACCTGTGAACAGCAATGGGACGTAGAAAGTGCTGCAGTCATTGTTAGTCGATTGTCTCATTCGTCGTCTCTACCTCCGCGTAAGAAAACAGCCTAAACCCACTGAGTGTTCGTTCCAAAAGCTCAATATGTAGTTAAAGCGAAGATCGCCTGCTTTACACCTGGTAGCATTCGCATATAATGGATCGCCAATTCTTAAGTCTCTCCAAGAAAGTGGAGATAATATGTTTTTGATTTTATCATTTTCATATGTTACAACTGTTTTGAATTACTTTATGGTTTTCTTGGGGCAAACAAAGCCCGCGAATAAACGGATTTTTCTTTCTTTTCTTTTTTTTTAGTTTCTACTTCACCATCATTGCTTATCCACCACCGAAACATACGTGCTTAACATGTTATGTGGATGACTAAGGAACTCGTTTAATAATGAATAATAATGAGTTAGGACAATTTAATATTCAGTCAACTGACCTGAAATTGCGCAAATTGTTACTTACGATAGCCAGACAACTGATAAATTCTACATATATAAACAAATATTCATTGTCATCACAGAAATTTGTCCCGAGTGAGCCACTATATCAACGTGACAGGCAATTTTTTCAAAATTCAAATTCAAATTGTTTTATTCAAAATAATACTGTCATACATTTTATAGTTATCATTCATTGCCAATGTGCGCTCCTCGCGCTGTTATTGACCGGAAAAAAGTGGGCAAAAAAGCACGAAGCACTTTCATTAAATTATTTTGTACGTTAAGCCCTAACAGCCAAGAGGTTGTAAGTGAAAACATTTTTCCTGCCGCAATATAAATTGTAATTATGAAGTAAAAGCTCCTTAGTCGTAATTATCCCGCGGGTCAGCGTCGCGTCTGGTTCAGGTGGCGCTAACGAATTCAGCTCCACGGTTCTCTATTGAAATGAAAAACTTCCGCCTTCCCGTGGCTTCGGACTTAAAAGTAATATCGAACGCAAGAAAAAAGTTATATTCTTCAGATATTTTTGGTTTTTTTTTTCATACTGTCCTATCTCGAAAAATAGGTCAGACACTGGCTGAAGAGAGAGTCAAAAGTCTTCGAAATCAGCGTGTATGCATGAAGAGAGTGATGAATGTAGATGAAGCACGTCAGTCATGTAAGGGCAGAGAATAAGCCTCCTTTTTAACGACTTTGATAAAAGTAGAACAGGCGACAAAAGTTTGATAGGGCTGTAGCCAGTGGAAATCCATGGCCTCTGTTTACCCCTATTGGAAATAGGCGTAACTGTATAGCTATAACTTGTAACTGTGTAGTACCATTTTGTTGCGCGCGTTTTAATAAATAAATGAATTTGCCAAGTGTGGAGAAAATCTGAAGAATTCTCGTTATCGTTGCTTTTCATGTATAATTAAATATTTCAGTAATTAATTAAACCTATCTCTATTTCATAATATTTAACATTACTTTTCATCTTCTGACTTAATTTTATAAAACCATTTTAATAAATTTACAGGTGGAAAGCTTGTAAACGGCCCTCATTTGCTAATATTCTCATTGAATCATCTTTATTAGCCGTAAGCTTTGCAAAATATAAATAAATGAAATTTTCCACATCCAAATTGGTATATGGGTACGATTATTAATGTATTTCCGTAGTTGTTATTTAGAGTTGATTACTCAATAAAATGAGTTAGTATTCGACTGGGGTCTAGCTCGAATACGGTTGCATGTCAGTTCTAAACTAATATATCACTGCAATTAGCCGGCGAATGCGCTGCGGCTCAATGCTGTATATTTATTGTAGGTACAGTCGGTGGATTACATGCATTCGTACTTGTCAGGTGGATAAATTAGCTTTACATAAATAATTCTAAGATTAAAATATCACTTTTGTAGTATAATTAATATGCAACTTAATTAAATTAAAACAGGAAACTCAGCTATAAATCTGTTTATTCATATATCGCAACGGTGGACATTAGTCGCGCACAGGTTTTCGGGTTTAATTTCCGCGCAGGTTAATGATGAAATGAGTTATCTAATATGAGCGTGTTTGGTTTGCGTATGAATGTGTGCCCAATCATTCGCCGAATAGGGAATCCTAATAGGCTATGAGTGTGCCGCGTTATATGCTACGACTAGCTTTTTCCCGCGGCGTTGCTGGCGCTGAAACAGAATTTCCGAAAAAATAATTTATTAACCAACAACGTAAATCTAAAACTTCTAAACCGACGAACTATCTTTCTAAAATTTCAAAATTCCTACGTTAGTGCTTACAGAGCTCACTTAAACATGACAATTTTAAAACATTACTTATTCACATCAGCTAAACTTATTTTAGTCATTAGTATCGAGCAAATGGAGACGATTTATGAGAAGGGTTGACCCTTACGTGCGGAGGCTTCGTTCGTATCATCGCGTCCGAATCGATAAGGGATGGGATGAATGTGGCATCGTATAAAGTTTATGGCGTCGTTTAGAACAATCGTATACAATAGTGGCAAAATGGTGGTCGAGCTTTTCGTTCAGTTGGATTGTAGAGACAGCGACCTGCATATTAATGTCAATATAGAACCTTCAGTGGTAGGTTGTGGTGCGAAACAAAAACGCATCGCAACGGTCGGAATTCGGCCACTGAGCGAATACTACATGGTAGGCATTAATTGTTATACAGCGAGATAGTGCGCGTAGACCTTGATAGTCTTTGTGTCCACTTCACTGGTACGCGAGTCCGTTCAGGTTTCATAAAAAGCCTTTCATAAATTATAAGCGATGTCGATTAATAAATAAGACTTTATAGCCTCTTTCTGTTCTTACTATTATTTTGCTATTAATATTTATCGCTTTCTAATATTAACTATTTATTATCCGCGAATTTAGTCAAATTTATATATCTGGATTTGAAACCAGAACCCCGGAGTGAAAAACTGAAATGTAAACGACTACGCTGATGCGTTCTGCCACCGTCTAATAAACTAGTATATCTATAATAGTTGATATCGAAGAATAAAGTTCGAGAACCGAACGGCGGCTGTAATATCGGCAGTGACGAGCCTGGTGCAAATGTCGAACGACATCATATTTACATACAGACGCTGGCGGCACGCGTTCTATGCATTTTAAGTCGACTGGCCGTTTTCGAGAGCTATGAATGATATTCGTATTTTCCCGTGTCACCGATATTGTTGCGGGTGACATACGTATGGTTTCTAACAATTATTTCTGCCGTGGAGCAGTTAACATTACGGCTTGTGTTTATGTTCTTATCGCTACATTCAACACTATTTTACTATAGAAACCCTTCTCAGAGGAATGTTTAACAATTTGACTTACATATTGGTGTAAAAGTCTGTTTCTTTAAAATTCCAAGCTTAAGACTTACGAAAACAGTGGGGATAGTTTGAGATACGGTATACATACTCCTATATTATGTAATGCCAACTTCGTGCAAAAAGAAAATTAAACTTTAATGACGGAACAAGTAAAATCAGGCTTCATTATTTGCATAACAATTCGCCCGCAACACGCGACAAAGCTTCCAAGCCACTAGTTCATTTACGAGTAACTAGAGCTTTGTTCGCGATTTTCAGAACAGGAAAGGAATAGGTAAGTATATAAGATGTGCAACTGTAAAGCACAGTAAACTGTAAAAAATAATAACAAAGGAATAAAGAAAGAAAAGTTTATAAAAGGACAAGTATGACAGATAACATAGGGAAAGAGCAAACAAAATAAAAAACATAAATAAAAAGAAAAATTTAAAAAATGGACGAAGACGAAACTGCATGGAATTCGACGCGGAATTCAAAAAGTACCCTTAAAATGCTATTTTTATATGAATCTTTAACATTAGCCATATTTATACTGTTCAGAGTTTATAATAAAAACTATTAAGACCTCATATTTACGGTTTTGTTAACTTCTAACATTGTTTATAACAATCGATACATATGGTTAAAATCTGAAAGAGATCAAAATGGGCTAACAAATTGTGCACACATTGATGCAATTACGGAAAGAATACTCAAAATTAGCATACCGTTCACCGAAGATATCAAAGGGAGTAATAGGGCGAGGAAGCCTGTGCAAAACGACGAAATATTTTTGGCGGATTAAGCTACATATAACTAACATAAATTATACCTTAAAGAAATGTTTACAGACTTCTCTATCTACGACCTAATTACTATCTTGATGTATCACTATTTACGCGGTGCAGCGGGCCACTGAAGTCGGTTAGTAAAACGTAAGCGAACGACGTGTACGACAGCCGTTCATAAAACTTTCTGTAAAAACATACACGCGCACTAAATCCTATGTAAGATTCACCTTTAGTATGGTGAAATAGATGGTCGTAAAACGGAACTTGTCTAACCACCGATTCACTGCCCAATTTTATGTCCGCAGCAATAAACTTTCCACTTTTTATTAGGATCGCTTTTACGATTTTTTTCGTAGCACCGAAAATGCGGTAAAGCGGTTCCATCTCGCGTTCCAACCGTGGGATTAGGTATTCCAATGTATGACTATTGCTAAGTTAACTATATTACATCAGTAGAAATGAAAGAGCAATATAAACATTTCTATTATTATTGGCTAATGAATTTGAATGAAAACAATCTACACCTCGTTTCCCGCTATAAGTGACCTGAAAAGTCTAGAAAATATGTTCATTGTAACCATTTCCGCCGATACATTGTTGCCAATATAATGACATTACAAAGGCGGTTTTATGGCCGCGTTCTGATTTATTTTCCATCACAGACGTGCATAGCTCTCGAATAAATCTATCAATGTTTAACAGCAAACTCGAGTTAGTTTTTTTTATATTCCCGGTACTGAAATGAAGTGAAGAAGAAGATCATTACATTATTTCAGCTGTCTCTGGTAAAGCATTATAAAATATTAGTACATCTACTTTTATACAACGAGCAAGTAGGGAAATAAGATCGTTTTGAAATAGCAATCGTACAAACGAACAGGGACCGAATTCCTTCTCAATTTCGTAAACGGCTGTCCACCTCAGAGATACTTAATGTAATACGGATCTTAATATCTTTCATATTATTGCGATGTATACTAACAATATGTCGTGCCGAGCTTTGTGTTTGCAACAACAATAGCCCGTCATTACAGATCTCCCCGACAGGAGCCGAGTTCGTTAATACCCTCGATCGAGCCGTCTGGGAACTGACACCGGATTAGGGTTACCAGATCCAATAATAATATAATCTGACAACTTTCCTGACTTTTCAATAAATTGTCTGCATGTTGTATGGGTCATATTGAAATATAAACATTCTTGTTACCGTTATTTTATTAGTAAACATAATTGAATCGAATTTGATCTTCTGCTCCTTGCGTGGTTCTTTTACATTTTTCACTCTTCTCATACATGTACGCTGGATTCGGAGACTCCTGGCTCCAACGATAGGAAAAGAAGAAAAAGAAGACAGTAAGTCTAGGTTTTCCTCAGCGGTTCATCCGTCGACATTCGCACGATGTACATAGGTGACTAAGTCTTATTCTGAATAAACCTTACAGATAAATATGAATGATTCTAGCAAAGTTCTGTACGCGGGATAAATCTGGCGCTGAAATAATATTCGAAACTCTGTATCCGGAATCGGATAGTCCTCCACGACTCACTGCTGCAATACAGCATTTTAGCTTCATTCCGCTCTGGCTTAAGTTTAAATTGACAGCGAGTAAATAATTAACAATCAACTAAGTTATACTTCGGGATTGGAAAGTTTAACTGTTACAATTGTTAATCTAGTAGGTAATTTTTTTTTATTACTAATGTACGCCATGATTGAGGAACCTAAGAGTACCTAGTAATACCTAGCAGTATAGTATTAGTGACTTGCACTTCATGTCAACTGTCAAGGAAACGGACTGTGCCGCAGCAGTTATTATGCGAATGTTGCAAACTTGAGAGAGAGTCAAGCGGTCTGTGCAGCGCTCGCATTCTTCAGGCACCGATGCTAGGCGGATTAACAGCACTGGACTTACCCTATGGTGTGATTTGTTAAAATTAATCTAAATTGTAATTGTTCCACTTAACATACTGTCTTCATTTCATGGTACCCTGCATACGTCCTAATCACGTCACATAAAAATGGAAGCTAATATCATAATTAAATGATAAGATGTATCCGCTCCCTGCTATGAATTGTGCGCGAGAAAAGTTTGGAGTTTCCAGAACGCGGTGTAACTCACTTATCCGCATTTTGGACATTGGACAGCTGTTGTCACACTGTTTTGCTTATCTCGTTAGGCGACGGAACTCGAGCGGAACGAATTGTTACATATTTATTGTAACCAAATTTAAGGGATAATCATATGTAAATCTACACACATTTGAAAACAGTGACGAGGGAATATTAAAAGATAAAATGTTACTACGTGTTTACACGACACAGATTTCAAAATATAACATTTTGATAATTTTGTAACAATACCTTTACGATGTCATAGAAGTCTTGTATATTACCATTTATCTATCATACAAATGTTTTATTAATCTGTTAATCTCTCTTCTGATATTTGATGGTATCAAAGGCAAAAAAAATTTTTAAAGACTTTGGTTTGTTGACTTACGTGTTTTTGTAAATTATAGACACCTTTTCTTCCTAATATATAAATGTTCGTCTATTCCTATGCTTATTAATTACGCAAAAAGCAAGGGATCAATCTTGATGTAATTTTGTGAGCCGATTATTTTTTATCGGGGCAAGATATTGGATACTTTTTACGGCGGGAAAAACTTCTATTCCCGCGGGTTCGTTAGCGAAACCTCAAGTAACAATTATTTAATATAAAATTGTACATTTTATTTTTATATCCAATTTTATTATTTTAAAATCGACTGGAAGTTAAAATTTGTTATGGTAATACTAATAGCCAAAAATAAGAGCAAGTTACTTTTTCTATAGTTGCCAAGTGGCGGACATTAGAGAACGTTGAATATGTTTCGGAAATATACTGTGTGAAGAATATTACTGGAGTTTTACTAAAGTAGCATTGGAGTCTAAAAAAGAACTAACAGGAGTTAAAATATAATATGTGCAGTTTTTTTCGGTTTGGCTGTAAACTTTAAGTCACAATGGTTAAAAAGCGTAGGTCGCCTTAAAGGTAGTTTATAAATAACCGACGAATGTTTGGCGACTAAACTCTCTCTCAGCCAAAATACTCCAGTATACCGTTGTGTAATATGCTCCAGACACCTTGTAGTTGCCTTAGAAACCTGTAATTATCATTGAATCGTAAAAACGGATCAGAGGTTGAGAAAATGTAACATCTTCTCAACCTCTTACATGTTAGATAACTGACAGATGAGACAGTATTACTGGTATATGTATATAAATATAAAATATTCTCATATTCTTTAAGATACGACAAGGTAATTTGCGAAAACCATACGAAGATTTCTCTTCTAAGAACTCCCGCCATATTCTAATGTGACATCGGTGACATTTACATGATGGCGCTAAAAGCATCTTTGTTTTGTTATCTGTGCGCAGTGAAATTCGGATACGCGTTGCAATTCGTACGGGGAATGATTTTTGCATAACATGTCATTTTGTATTCATGTCGCGCAAACGTAAAATGTGATGTCGCTTTACGAGAACGAGAGTGGAAATATACATGACGTACATATTTTATATAGCATTTATGGACGTATTTTATATAACATTTGTGTAAGCAAACATAAATATTATTAACATAAACTCGGTAAAACCTCTTTGTTTATTTATTTCTTTATTTAACAGTTTTAGTACACTGGAAATTTTACAGAAACAATCATATTATTGTTCTGTCTTCATCGGAATAAAAAAGAGCCTAACTGAAAATAATGTTTTATCGTACATTTAATTTTATAACAATTTTGTTACAAGCTTTTATTTAACTTACCTTGTTCCTTAAGTAAGGGCGGATCAAATCTTGCAACTGAAGTCAGTTTACCTGGACAGATTGATCTAAAATTTTGGATACACGTTTGGTTTGGATGACAATACATGATTAGCTCAGGGACGTCATTCTAAATCCAATATGACGGACACCTCAAGTTTAGCAAGCTTTTCGTATAAACTACAATATCTTAATGCGCTGTGATTTTATTTAGCAAATCATAGCATCATCCCTAAAGGATTATATATCGACTGCACGGTAATACAAAAACTAAGCAACGAAACTAAGGGTAGATCTTTAATCCAATCCAAAAACTCATTCCGATGTAGAGTTATTTCACACTAGCGCTGTATGCCGCTGCGTGTTTCTCTAAAGTTTATTACTCTGAACTTTAGTTACTACTCTTCCGACTTCTTGAACCCAGTAAAAGTTTAGCATTTCGATTTATATATCTACGTACATCAATCATATGTCGTCAATTATTCTACATATTCACAGTATGAAAGTTTTAGCTGTTTTACTTTTATTGACTTGCAATATAGTGATATAATTCGTAAGTAGTTACACAGGTCTAATATATAGATTACTTTTTCTATGAGAAACGGTGTAAAACGCGGCGTGAGCAGTCGTCGGCCTGAAACACATTAACATTTGATATCTCCTTTCATCTCCGCGACGCCAGCGCTGTTCAGGCGGCTGGCATTAATTCGGCGATATTATATCGCTCGAGGCCTTTTATTGACTTTCCAACTTCATAATAAATTATTATCTGAACATCTGCTCACCCTTTTTAATAGCAAAATGAGATGTGATTTTCTAAACAATGCGTCTTCTGTGCTTAGGTAAGATTGACACTTTTGATGATAATGGAGATGGAGATTCATAGAAGCTACGAGTATACTCGTAGTTGTCGAAACAAAGCGCTTGATAAAGTACAAATTTATTCATTACCAAAAGCAGTTAGTAATAAAATATGTATACCTACTACAGATAAAATATATTTTATATATATGGCAATTTTCTTTGTCATTCCAATTCGAATTGTTTATGTTATGTTTATTTTTGTTTAATAATTTAAACATGGTTATCTGACGCTATATTAGGCAATTCATTCCCTGTTTTATGGCAACATGACAGGTGATAAACTTACATATGCATATGCTGCACATAATAAACATATATTATTACTTATAAAATATTATATGCTTATAATCTCTATATGTACTTATATTTCTATAACTAAAACTAAGTTTTTACGTTTAATCATTAAAGTTCATAGTCGTTTGTTTTATCACGAGCCTCCCATCGTAGCGAACGTAATTAAGCATTACTAATTACAACATCAGCAGCAGGGATGCGCTGCCAACTATGACTGAGTGATGTTGGAATGTTGGTCGGCTGTCAACAAAACGTAAAACAACTTCAAAACTGAAACGTTTCCCCATAAATATTGTAGCTCGTAAAATCATAATTCACTTGATAATAAATCGTAGTTTCCGACATGATACCCTTCAGAAGTTTCGTCGTCGTGACGAGGGGAGCGAGACACATTGTTTCTGACAGCTGATCGATTGTTGTTGTGGATAATAGTATGGATAGCATGGAGCGAAATGTGAAAGAGAGTTGTTTTTCTCATCCCTACCACTAGTACCGGTATCAAAATTTTTATTGTCTACTATTCTTTTACTTGTAATTTAATATTTGATTATTTATTTCGTCAGGTTTTATTTATTTGTAAAGACAAAGATATTTGTCACTCGGTGCTTTCTGCCTACCCAGTTAGGAACCTGGCTTGATGGTATAATAATAATAATAGTATTCCATTTTGATTCCGTGCTCAGGTCAATGACCTTGCAGACTGCGTGATATGAGACATCCCTGCACACCATTAATATTCAAATTCCATCTGAAATCGGATGGACGTGTAACAATTTCAGGTAAATTTACATAGTGACATATTCCGTTTCATCGAGTAGAGGTTTGCTGGTTTGCGGCAAAAATAGCTGCATATAGGAGTGTAGACATGGACTTTTTGGCACTTGTTCGGATTTTATTTGACTCAGGTATCTCTAAACCTTGACGACTGCCAGGTGTTCCGTTTCTGTGATGTTGCACCGAAAATATGCCAAAATTGTTTTTATCAATTGAAAGTATTGTCAATGCTATGAACGTTTCATAACCGATAGAATAATTCATTCGATTAGCAACATATCAGAGTTATAAAAATATATCTCCGGACAGACACAGCAAGCTCATATACAAGTACAAATACTTTTGTGTTTCAGTTGTAAGTATTAAGCAGTTTCTGAAAAGGAAACTTGTTGCAAAGCTTAAAACAGTGAAGTAATTTTTTTTAAAGATATAACGACTTTCGAAATGTTGTTTTGTAAATTTCAATATTAAAACGTAACATCACGCCTGTATTTGACTTTCGAAATGTTGTTTTGTAAATTTCAATATTTGTAATGCAAATATATAGTTAGTGACTTTTTGAATTTACTAAATATATGTACCTATATACAAATAAGAAAAATTGTTATGAATTGCGAAATTCCATCGATAACATTACTCAGTGACTTTTAAGATTTAAAAATGTATAATAACTTAGCACAATGTTGCTACTTAGGATGATGAACTTTGTATATTTTTAAGACGGGTTTTAATAAAAAGAAATGTTTATAAAATATTAAATATTTACAGCTCATTTGTATACAAAAGAGGAAGCAGCCAAATTAAAAAAGGCAAAACCACAAATTTTTATAGCCAATAAAATTTTGTTGCCCATTTTTGTGCAAATTAGAGTTTCGTTCTATCAGCACAGAGACACTGGTAACTTCGTATTGTTGTGTGTAATGGGGAAGAATTGTGTGTATTATTGCACATTACACAAATACACATATTTTCATAAATAAAAAATGTAGGCTATCATTAAACAGATATATCGCCTGGAAATCGAGATATAGTTAGCAGTTAGCAGTCATTAACTTAAACCAACAGGAAAGAAAGAATCTTTTTTAGTAAGTAATACTTTAGTAATAGGCTAGTCAATATATGGTAATATGCGCTGTAAAGTTTATCGCTCGTCGTGCGTTCGCTGGCGATGGCGCGAGTGCTGCAAATGTATAGAATGACCGCAGGACATCTTGTATAAAGCGATTCATTTGGGCTTTTCCAGATAACACGCCGACTTCATTAAATGGACGTGTTCATTTGTTTATCATTTATATATGCTAACGTTATTATTGTTTGTGGAATCCCCACAATTGAATTTACTGCCCGAGCTTTTATATTTGAGCTGCCGTGGGTGTACTTAGTGGAACTGACCACTGAGAGTTCTGAGTTCGATTCCAATCACTGATATTTGTGATATACGTTTGTTTCCGAAAATTATAACCTAGTAGTTACGGATCTTGGTAGTTACAGACCCTGACCAATGAATGATATCTGTAAATTGTATGACATTCATTTCGTGTAATACATAGGTAATCTTTTATTGTATAAGAAAATTTGAAACAGATTTTAATTGTTTATTAGTGTTAAGGATAGCGAATAGGAGATTAGGTAATAAGATTTGATGAATTATCCAGTCGCGGTATTGAGACAGTATTTTCGGTTGAATTGCGACAATTAATCACTTTCATCGAAACGTTAATTTCCATTCTCGTTGGTTTACCAAATGATCCTGATTTAATTAGATTTAAGACGTGACACCCTTATCATCTCTAGCGTTAATAATTGTCGTTATAGTGGTAGAAGGTGTTTATAGTCCGCGCGGGCGGTGCCGGCTAAAGTTACTATTATTAAAAAGTATACTAAAGTTACTATTATTAAAAAGTCTTGTCAAGACTTCGCCGGACTGGTCGTTATAATTTATTTTGTTCACACGTAACCATAATTGCCTAAACCGTCTAAACCCGTCTTCCTGTTTGCTGGGCTGAACTATAAAAAAAACGAATCAGTACATACAGAAAATACCAGCCGTTGCACAAACTCCCACTAATGTTAGGGTTCTATCAGTCTGTCACCGGGCTTTGTTGAAATCAATTCTGCATTCCTGTCAGCTGCGTGAACAGCCTTCTTCCATTTCCACATCGCTAATAACAGTCAAACATCAAACTCTTGTTGAATATTAATTAAAATGAAGATTGTCAATTATCGGCAGCGTTTACCGAAGATGGCTGGCTGTTGGCGTACGGAATTAATGGCGCACGTTAACGTATACAGAGTTCGGGAATTTGTTAAGTGTTTGCGCTTTTGTTGTTCTGTTTGTACAATATGAAGCAATATATTAATTAACATTTCATATGATACATAACTACTTGTAGTTGTATTGGATTTTAACGATATTTACCTATAGTATCAACTACTGGGCGCTAGTGGTTACGTATGCTACTGGTGAACTGGAGGTCGTGGATTCGATTCCCATTCAGAAATGTGTGTGTGATGAGCGCACTTGTTTACTCTGTGTCTGGGTATAATAAAAATGTCTATATCAGTGTTGTATAGTATGTATATAATCTGTTTGTTTATCGAGCAGGTAAAATAAGGGATAAAGCAAGTGCTATAAAAATTTGTGTTTCTGAATAAAATTAAAATCGAGGGCTTGCAAATTAAAGGATTTTACGTATATAGTATTTGTCTTAGCTTATGCGCGAGCAAAGCCGCAAACAAGAGCTAGTAATAGATAATTTAGCAACTAATTTGTCAATGACCTCAATCTATCTGAGGTGCTCGCTCGAGGTCCGAAGGTGATTATCGTCAGATGGCCTGCAATTTATCAAGATAATTAACTAAAGCATCATTTAAAGTGACTTGCGACTTATTATGTTATTGCGAAAACAATAAAGGAGGCTTAGTAAAATAATAAGGCTGCATCGACACGAGCTGAGTTTTTGGCAGCCTTCAATGATTGCTTTCAAGGCGAATTTTTTTCTCGCTTTCGTGCAAAGTGAAGAATTTGTTTTTTTCGCAGTAGCGTAAAAACTCAAGTAAGTCATCGTGACGTATGTATGCTTAGATCTTTAAAACTACGCAACGGATTTTGATGCGGTTTTTTATAATAGATAGAGTGATTCAAGAGG